>VXCM01004385.1:0-37500 GCA_014773175.1 Lucifuga dentata
CAAAGTAATCACATTGTGTACTTGACCTGACCAGTAAGATGAAAAATAGAAAATAAATCTGACAATTTACATTACAATAATATGACAAAAGCAGCAAAGTATGAAAGCAGTATATATGCAGAGTAAAATAAATTATTTAAAAAAGCTTTAATCTTGAAAATCTTGACTTGTCTGTATTTGTTTTATCATTATTATTATTATTATTATTAGTAGTAGTAGTAGTAGTAGTAGTAGTAGTAGTAGTAGTAGTAGTAGTAGTATTTATTTGTCTGTATTTCTATTATCTTGACATTTCAGCGTATGAGTGACAGAAGAGTTAATTAAAAATTTTTGATTAAATGAAATTAAAATTAAATATAAATACATTATTCAACCATGCTAAACTGTGTAAATCCAAACCCTGATCCAGCGCCCCACCAGAGAAGGCAGAACCCTGGACCTCTGCTGCAGCATATGAAGGACTCCTGAAACTCCGACATGTTCTCATCCCTCATCAGGCTGAAGCTAAACGTGGCCATGAAGCGAGGTCAGCGAGAACATGGTCTACAGAAGCCATCGAGGAGCTGAGGGACCGTCTGGACACCACAGACTGGGACATCTTCAGATCTGACAACAGCACCCTGGACGACCATGCAGATGCAGTGACTTCTTACATCAGCTTCTGTGAGGAGACCTGCATCCCTCCTAGGTCTGTCCTCAATAAACCTGGTCTCTGCTGAACTGAGGTCACTCCTTAAGGAGGAGGTCCACAGAGTGGGGACAGGGTCGCTTAAAAAGGGCAAAGTATGATCTCAGTAAGACAGATCAGCAAAAAGAAAGTACTCTGAAAAACTGGAACAGGAGTTCACATCTAAACACCATCATCAAATCCAAACCCCACCCATAGCAGCAGCAGATCCTTCTCTCCACAGAAACTCAACACCTTTACTCCAGATTTGAAAGACAAAGGACTCCTAAAAGCTCTCCCCCTCCCCATTCACTTCTGACCTCTCACCTCTGCCACTTTACACCTCTGAACTCACCTCCCCCACCTCCACTCCATCCCCATCACCTCCACTCAGCAGCAGCTCTGCTGAAGAGGCTTAGGAAAGCTGCTGGCCCTGACTGTCTCCAGCTACACCCACTCTGCTGATCAGCTCTCCTCCGTCTTGGCTGACCTCTTCACCCTGGAACAGTGAAGCAGAAGATCTCCAGCCTGAATGACTACAGACCAGTTGCTCTAACTTCTATGGTCGTGACTCATCCTGCACCGACGACCTCCAGGACCCCTGCAGTTTGCTTACAGAGCTAATAGGTCTGTGGACGATGCCATCAGTCCTGCAGCACCTGGACAGCCCCAACAACTACGCCTGTCTTCTTCTCATGGCTTCAGCTCTGCTTCCACATCGTTCCTGACCTGCTTGTGGAAACACTGGAAGAGCTCAACATCTCCTCTTCATCTGCAGCTTCCTCTGCATCAAACCTGTGTCATCATCACACGTCCACTGTTACTCTTCACATAAAGGTCATCCTTCACTTCTCACCTACACTTTGTTTATTTAATTATTTAGTTAGTTATTTAGTTATTTATTTATTTTACTTATAATTTTACTGGTTATGTTTACATACCCATGTTGGTGCCATATTGTTTGCATATTTGCACATTTACTTTTATGCACGTTGTAGTTTTTATCTTGTCAAAAAGGAACAATTTGAGAGAAATCAGAAAAGATGGAGACGAGGGCACCGATGAGAGGCACACCCACACTCAGCAAAAAGGAGCGTGAGGCCTGAGGTCAAAGGTCAAGAAAGAAATAGTGTTGAAAGAGTCCATCATCGAGCCACTGAAAANCCTGAGGTCAAAGGTCAAGAAAGAAATAGTGTTGAAAGAGTCCATCATCGAGCCACTGAAAATAAGCTGCAAAAGAAAGAAAATAAGCAGGAAGAAGTGTCAAAGCCACCAGAAACGCCTGGAGGAAACGGGGCAAGGGTGGAGGCACAGGAGGNCAGGAAGAAGTGTCAAAGCCACCAGAAACGCCTGGAGGAAACGGGGCAAGGGTGGAGGCACAGGAGGTTCAGGAAGACGTGTTCGATCCAGATCATGAACCAGATTAATGTGGTGTGAGATGGAGTTTCAGTGGAAGGTCTTGGGATGATGGATAAAAGTGTCAAACAGCTGGTTGAGGAGGTGCAGAATGTGGAAGAAGAATGGAGAGAACCTTTGGAAATGGAGAAAGCTGTGAGTGAACGGCCGGCTGAAGGAGAAGATGTTCTGAGAGTGTTTGTCTAGAAAAAGAAGAAAAAGCTTTAAGTGTGTTTGAACGACTGGAAGGAGAGAAGGATTCGAGTGTGAATGATCGACTGGGAGAAGAGGAAAAGCCACTTCCTGTTTGAGAAATCATAGAAGAAGGTGAATCATCAGGCAAGAAGGAAAGAGTGCCTGGAAAGGGGAGACGGAGGATGCAGTAAGAAAGAAAAATTATAATAAAACGTTGATTTACTACTGATTAATATAGCAGTAAGAGAGTGTTAAATGTTAAAGTAACTAATAACTAATAACATGAAAATGTATAAACTTGATCACTCACATATAAGAAATGTTGTGACCTTATTTCTGTGAAAGTAATGAAGGTTTTAAGCTGACAGGTTTCACTGATGAGTGAAGGAAGATGTGTTACACGCCTGTATACATGTATGTGAATAGAATGTGAAATAAGGTAAGAATGTCTGATGAAATACAATCAAGAAAAGTATTTACAATAAAGAAATGAATGATTACAGTATGATATGTATTAAATCAAGTGATCGTGACCTATGTAATTTGATGCATTTTGTAACTGTGGGTCTGGTAACAGGTGGAATGCTGACTCAGCAGTTGATGGTTAAATGATTTTGCTGACCATGTAACTTAAAGTTTCAATAACAGGAAACAGATTGATGGAAAAAGTACCGATGTTGCCTGAACCAGGCTGGTGAACGTTAGGGTTTTTCCAAAGTAAGCAACATCGTTAAACGGTTCAAGGGTGACGTAAAATCTGCCCAATGGTAAGCAAGAATAGACTAGGTTTGGTTCAGTAACCCTGGCACCACAGAAGTAGTTAATGTGATTGGTTAATGAAAATGATGTCATGAATGGTATAGAAGTTAAAGTTTGAGCAGTTTTAGGAGGAAATCTTCCAGAGGCGGGAGGTGGGGGGCGGGGGGGGTGTTCCTGTCTGACCGTCCATCCAACCAGGGGAAGAAAAATCATCAAGAAAAGACTCAGAATGGGCGATGAAAAATAACCACGCAGATCCCTGGAAGGGGAAGTGGTTTGCTCTTTTTCTAAAGGATTTTTGGGATCAAAGGTCAAGTTTGAGAAGAAGAGTTTGTGGAAGTTAAGATCGGAATTTCAGAGTTTTTTCCCTTTTTACAGGGTAAGATGGTTTTGATGTTTGAATTTTATTGAAGAGATTTTTAACATTTTAAGATGATTTTTGTATTTTTAACCTTTTTCGATATTTTTTTGGTATTGCTGCTTTTGATCATTTTTTGCTGTACGCTTGAGCAACTTCAAATAAAATTAACTCTTTGTAGTTGAAGTACCAGCCTTTTATCCTTTTTATTGGTCTCCTTTTACATTTTTGAGTATTTTTAGTCTCTCCTTGGTGATGTAAAACCAAATAGCCTGTGTATGAAGTAATGATGAATTACATATGGGTCTCTGAAAGGTTAACTTGGACTCAATGATGAGCACCTTAAACAGCACCTTAGCAGTAAAAGTATGTTTATTGCTAAAATTTATTATCACAACTATAACAACTGCTGCATATAAGAAGAAAAGTAAACTAAAGTTCATACAGTAATGTTACTGGGACAGCCACGTCTTAACTGAAGCTGTATGGGAAGCAGGTGAGGCTTTAGGAGGAAGACAGTTAGGGAGTGAGACAAATATTCTTCGACCTAGCCTTAAATCAGAAGACTAGAATTCTACATTGAAACATGATGTGGACTGGTCTAGATCACCTTGGTGCGGGGTTAGCCTAGACTACCTGTATGGGGGTCTCAGCGTATGTTGTTATTATTATTTATTATTATGTTATTATTATTGGTTTTTTGACTCCAGCACCAAGAGAAATTCCTTCTGGCCAATAAAAGAATTCTCATCCTGACTGCATGGTACACGGCTTTTCAGGAAAAAAAATATTAAACTTTACCAAGTTTTTTAAAAAAAAAAGCAAACCTCAGAAGTGAGCTGGTTTGTTTAGTTCCTTTTTAACATATGGACTTTTTTTCAACGAAAACACATTTTAAACTGAAACTAAGCAGGAATCTTATTGTGGAAACCGTTACAGGAAGTAACAGACAAGGGTTACTTCCGGTGCCATAACCGGAAACGTTTCGTTTCGTTTTGTTTAGTTTATTTGGAACTGAAACGAAGAACTGATAAGAAGAGGAAGTTGGAATTGTTTCCGTGGGGTTTGGACGTGGATGAACCGTCACGGTGAGTGAATTTAGACGCCGAGGTGAACCACGGAGTTCTGCTGTTCATGTTAAGCGTAGAAGTTGCGTGAAAAGTTAAGAAATCACACGTGTTCACTAAAGTTTAGTCTCCGTGGGCGCCTTAAAGCTGTTAGTGTCCGCCTGGTTTGTGTCCTTCAGTTTCCTGCTGATTATCACTTTGCTGTTTCTGCTTCGGTTTTTGGTCTTTAAAGGACCATGCTGGTGGTTTTGCATGTTTGAGCCGAGTAAATGCAACTCGCATAAATGTTACGTTATTGCCTTTTCCAAAACATAAACCGAATTTTAATTTTTTTAAAATCCCTTAATCATTCAAAATCAAATGTTCAGGTGATACATCCACTTTAAAATTACGTTTCACCTGCAAACACGTGGGCATGATTGTTTTAATTTCTCGGTAAAAGCGTCTCCTGGGACTATATTCTCTGGCGGAGACATACAGTGTCTTCTCATTGTTCTGTTTTGTGAAAGTTAATTTAATCGATGTAACACGGAGCTACACGATACCACCTCAGCATGGTGGGGGTTACATGGAGGTGGTAGTGTGATGGTGGGGGTTACATGGAGGTGGTAGCGTGATGGTGAGGGTTACATGGAGGTGGTAGCGTGATGGTGGGGGTTGCATGGAAGTGGTAGCATGATGGTGGAGGGTTACATGGAGGTTGCAGCGTGATGATGGAGAGTTACATGGACGTGGTAGCATGATGGTGGCTGCTGCTGCTGCTGATGATGATGATGATGATAATGATGATGATGATGATGCCTCAAACTGGGCTCTGCAGCAAGACAACGATCCAAAGCATCAGAGCACGTTCACCTCTGAACGGCTCAGAAGGAACAACATGAAGGTGTTGGAGTCCGGACCTGAACCCCGCTGAGATGCTGGTGGACCTGAAAAGAGCCGTTCCTGCTGGAAAACCTCCAACATGGCAACAGGAAGCAGATCTGTAAAGAGGAGGAGCTAAACTCCACACGGCTACGTCAGAGAAGGTTTGGTTCAGTCGTTGCTGCTAAAGACTAAACTAGCTTTAAGTTCAGGAGGAGAATACTTTTACACACAGGCCTAGTTAGTATTACACAACCTTTTACTGCAATAAATACTATCATCATTTATTATTTATGTTGTTTTATGTTAGATTTAGTTTGAAGATCTGAAACANAATAAATACTATCATCATTTATTATTTATGTTGTTTTATGTTAGATTTAGTTTGAAGATCTGAAACAGTTTATATGAGACACAGAGAAGAAACAGGAGGGTGGGATAGTTTGTCACAGCTCTGTACGTTACTCATACATAATAACATGTGATTATTCACATGTAATAACATGAATGTGAAACGTTCAGATCCCAGCGTGAGAAGAACCCCACAGAAACGTGTTCAGGTGACACTTCCTGTCACTGCGAGAGGAAGCTGAACAGGAAATGAGGAGAAGTGGCTTCACCTGTTCTCTGAGCGGCGCTGCTGATGAGCTTGCCTCTGATCTTCCTCAGCCTCCTCTTCCTCAGCTCCAGATGTCTCTCTGTGATTCTCAGCTCCCGGATCACATGAACAGCCTGACACACGCATGCACGCACGCACGCACACACAGTTTGAGTTCACACCCTGAAGAAATAAAAGAACTTTACACCTACATGTGTTTTTTTTGCATGTGTTTTGGCGTGTTTTTAGGGTGTGTTTTTGGCGTGTATTTTTTCCATGTGTTGTGGTGTGTTTTTTGCATGTGCTTTTAGGGTGTGTTTTTGGCGTGTATTTTTGCCATGTGTTTTGGCGTGTGGTTTTGGTGTGTGTTTTTGGCTCATGTTTTGGCGTGAAGCTGGTGCCTCTGACCTTCCTCAGCGTGTGGACTTTAGTCGCTCGCTCCTCGCCCAGCCTGATCTCCTTCCTCAGCTCGTCAAACAGGCGGCTTTGCTCGGACCGACGCTTCCTCTCCAGAGCGCAGTGAACCAGCCTCTGCAGCCATAACACACGNCTTTGCTCGGACCGACGCTTCCTCTCCAGAGCGCAGTGAACCAGCCTCTGCAGCCATAACACACGACACGTGTCAGGAACACATTTAAAGCTCTAACGTAGAGGCGACCTCATCACGTCATCATCTGATATAACATCATCATCTGATATGACACCATCATCTGATATGACATCATCATCTGATATGACATCATCTGATATGACGCCATCATCTGATATGACATCAAAATCTGAGGCCAAACGGCTTCCAGCTAAAAGTTTTTTCATGTTAGCTAAGAAGTGAAGGTCTGAGGGACCAAACCAGGTCAAACTAGTTCAAAAAGCAGCCAGGAAGTCAGAATCCAGAGACTTTGGGATTTCTAGAACTTTAACTTAAAACCACTGAGCTCAGATTTATATATATCTATATCTATATATAGATATAGATATATATAAACCTCAGGAATTAACGTATTACATGTCTGCTCAAAGGCTCACTACTTATCAATCAAAACTAAAAACTCCATTTAATTTACTGTCACATCACTGAGAAAAAGTTATTTTCTTGTGCAAAAAAAAAACCCAATATTTTAACTATTGATATTGCTGAGTTATCAATTATTATAAGTATCAATAACTGGTTCCATCCCTCATAAAAAAAACTCGTTTCTTCACGATCAAAGTTAAACGGTAAATATAACTTCCTCTTACATTTCTTTTTTCTCCGCCACTGTCCAACTCGTCCATCGAGTCTGAGGAATCGTCTGTCTCGCTGCTCGACGACTCTACCAGGTCGACCACCTCCATGTCATCCAATGGTAACCTCGCTGTATTGGCTGAAGCCCCGCCCACCGTCTCTCTGGTGAATAGTCCCGNCATCCAATGGTAACCTCGCTGTATTGGCTGAAGCCCCGCCCACCGTCTCTCTGGTGAATAGTCCCGTCTCTTCGTCGACACAGATGATGTCCAGATCCACCAGGTCAGAGGCCAGCTCAGGACTGGCAGGCCCGGTTTGGTCAATGGAGGTTTGGGGTGGAGGAGGGTCAGTCCTGGTGGCTACATGTTTGACCTTTGACCCTGACGGGGGGGCAGAAGGTTGGACTGGTGGCGTGGCATTTTGCATGTCAGTGTCAGGTTTCTCAGCGATCTGCTTGCTCACGTCTTTCGTCACAGAACCTACGTGAACGGTGGAAATAGCCACCGTTTTCACTCCAATCTCTGACCCCTGACCCGCAGAGGGTTTGAGGGAAATGAAGGTGGGTGGGGCTACATGGTGGGGCTGAAGGAGGGTGAAGGAGCCCGGTACTGTCCCTGTCTTGTTGTCCTGTTTGGGAGGAACCTTAGGACAGGTGACAACAATAGGTTCTTTGTTGCTGCTGGGAAGAAAACTGATGGTGCATTTCCTCTTCTGTTCCACAGAGCCAGTGCCGGGGCGGAGCGTGGCGGGGGCGCCGGGGCGGAGCGGGGTGAGGGAGCCAGGGCGGAGCAAGGCAAAGGAGCCAGGACGAAGCATGGCGGGGGCGCTGGCCACAAAGGAGGACTGGAGCCCAGGCAGGGAGGGTAGCTTGGTGGCTGCAATGATGGTCTTTACTTTGGGTAATGTGGTTGTTTGGTTGCTAATAGCAACCACTGGACGCTGTGATGATGTAACAGCGAGGACTGGGGTGGCAGTGGTCGTGATGGTTGTTGTTGCTGAGGTCAATGGGGTCATTAGGTTGCTAACGGTAACCACTGGACGCTGTGCTGACCTAACGGGGAGGACTGGTGTGGCAGTGGTAGAAATGGTTGTTGTTCCTGAGGTCGTTTGGTTGCTAACAGTAACAGTTGGATGCTGCACCGATGTAAAGGGGAGGACCGGTGTGATGTTGGTAGCAACAGTGGTCATTACGTTGGTCGGTAGGGTTGTTTGGTTGCTA
The DNA here is from genome assembly GCA_014773175.1 of Lucifuga dentata. NCBI lineage: Eukaryota > Metazoa > Chordata > Actinopteri > Ophidiiformes > Bythitidae > Lucifuga > Lucifuga dentata. The sequence continues at coordinate 8,348 of VXCM01004385.1, forward strand.
ACGGTAACTGCTGGATTCTGTAGTGATGTAACTGGGAGAACTGGTGTGGAGGCGGGGCCTAAAGAGATTTTGGAGGCAAACGAGGAAGCAGAAAGTTAACAAAACAAACCAGTCAGTTACTCTGTTACTCCTAGTTACTTCCAGTTACTCCTAGTTACTCCTCCCCCACCAAGGCTGCATGACCTCCTGAATCTGTTACTGTAATAATATAAACAATTTAATCTGCAATAAACCCAAATTCTGCAGACGTAATCGTGACCTTTGGAGAATACCTGGCGAGGTGTTTCTGAACATCAAAGAGCTACTCTGAAATGTAGAAACCACAAACTAAAGGGTAAAAGTCTTTCTGGACGTCAGCAGATCTTAACGTTTGTTCTGTCTCACCTCTGTAGACGACGGCGTTGGGGTTGACAGGTCTCAGCTGGTTCAGAGGAACCAACTGCACCAGTTTGCCATCTGGTCTCCGGAAAAGGCGAATACCCGAAGCTGATGACACTGGCTGCAGCACCATCCTCTGACCTGTCATGGGCGGGGCCGGAGGCCGAACGGGTCGGTGTGGCACCTGAACCGGCCCTCGGGGGTGCGCCACTTGGACCATCAAAAACTGTGACGTTTTGGAGGCTGAGGAGGAAATCACAGGCGGAATCGCGGCGGCACGGGTCACCTTCGAATCTGAAACAGAACAATGAACAGACAGAAATATAAACCTGATTATTATCAAAAAATTATTATTAAAGACTTTTTATTCAAACTCATCAGCTTAAGCTGGATTTTATCAGACTCATTTCCATTTGAGCTCAATGCTAACATTAGCATGTTAGCGCTCAGTGACAGAGCCAGTTTGGTGTTTAGTAAAACCTTTGTTCTCTAAAACTAAACTATTCTGCTAGTTTAATAAAAATTAATGTGACTTTGCTGACAATCAAAGTAATAAGCGTTGAGCTCTGATTGGTCCAAAGGTCCTTCAGCGTTACCTGATGTGGAGGTGGAGATGTGAGAAGTTGCAGGCACCATTCTGATGGTGTTAGCTCCTCCCACCGAGGCTGCATAGACTGTCACTGGTATAAGCTGGGATCCCTGAGGCCTCATCCCCACCTCACCTTCTGCTGCTATTACAAATACAACATCAGTGTGTGTGTGTGTGTGTGTGTGTGTGTTTGTATGGTGACAAACGTTCTCACAGCTCATTTCGTGGCTGTTGTGTGTAAAATAGTGAGTAGCTTTCTGAAGTGGAAGGATGAAGAAAAGCAGAACTCCTCCTCACCTGGAGGCGTGGCTGGGATCTTGAGCACTTGGAGTGGAGTGTTTCCTGGCTGGACGGCGGTGGTGGCGGTGGCAGTGAATCCAGACAAAACAGAAGCTGCTGAAGAAAAGGCTGGAGATGCCAGCCTGGAGCTCTGAGGGGCTTCAGAGAAGAAGGAGGAGGAGGAAGAGGAGGAGGAGGAAGAGGAGGAGGAGGAGGCTGCAGGTGGATCTTGCTGCTTCTTTATGGTTCCCACGCGGCCGGTCAGGTATGCTGCCAGACGGTTGGCGGGGTGCAGAGCCCCCATCCTCCCCAGCTGGATTTTAGCCAGAGGGTACAGCTTCCCATTGACCTGCAGAAACACAGAGGAGGCAGGAAGTTCTCTCTCAGATCTCTGTAGGCTTTACTACACCGTGTTCTTTATTTAACCAAGCAGAGTTTACCTGGACCAGGTGGTCGGTGCCTCCTGGCTGTTTCCTATTGGCTATGAGGAAGCCGGCAGGGGAGACTCCTGTCAGGAAAGGCACAGGCATGCTGCTCACCTGCCTCCTCTCTACTTCCTGTTTCTTTTCTTCTGCTCTCCTCTTCCTCACATCATCCTCCTGAGCACCATCTGAGCCTGCATCCTCCTCCTCTTCCAACACTTTCTCCTCCTTCTCAATGTCATCGTCTTCCACCTCCTGCTGCCAGTCTTCCAGAAGCTCCTTCTGTTCCATCACCTCCTGCTGCTGCTCCTCCAGAGGCTCCTCCTCCATCACCTCCTGCTGCTGCTCCTCCAGAGGCTCCTCCTCCTCCGTTACATCCTGCTGCCAGTCTTCCAGTAGTTCCTCCTATTATTGGTTGAAATTACACAGACAATGATATGACTTGACAGGCTCCGCCTCTAGCGGGCCAAAGTGAGACACATTTTTGCTAATTCAAATGTAGCCTCGTCCAGTAAAAGGCCAATTCTTACACCTAAAATGGCGTCCATGCAGAGGACGAACTCTTTGGATTTAGGCAACAGCGTGACCTTTCCTCTGGAGAATTCCGATTGTTTTAGTGGTCAAATCTAAGAAGACACGTTTTGTCCGTGCAGGATCTCGTGTCTTGTTCCTACCTGCGGCGCTGGTTTGCTCTCCCTCTCTTTGTCCGGGTGCGGCGGCGTCTCTGTTTGGCTGTCGTGTTGTGGCTTCCTGTCTATGTGGGGTTTGGAGATGTGGACCTTGNGCGTCTCTGTTTGGCTGTCGTGTTGTGGCTTCCTGTCTATGTGGGGTTTGGAGATGTGGACCTTGTAGTGGATGCAGCAGCCGCTCGTGTCCTCCTCCACAAACTGGTTCAGAGGACTGATGAGGTAGTTCTGGATCCAGAAGGGCTCACTGAGGCGGTCCTGAGCCATCGCCTCACAAACTGCCTTCAGGATGTAGTTCCGGTCTGCTTCGCTCTTCCACTGACACTCCGCTATAATCACGAGCCGCTTCGACGGTTTGGGGATTTGCTCTGGAAGCGTTTCCTGCTGGTCGGACGGCGCTGGGTNCGAGCCGCTTCGACGGTTTGGGGATTTGCTCTGGAAGCGTTTCCTGCTGGTCGGATGGCGCTGGGTGATGTAGTTCAGCTACAGAGCCAGAAAGCCAAAAACAGAAAACTTAGCCACTTTAAACTATAAATTCCCTCATTTAGCACCAGCATCAAAAGTCACGACAGCATCACAAACTATAAATTCCCTCATTTAGCACCAGCATCAAAAGTCACGACAGCATCACCATCATCACCATCATCCGCAGCCACAAATTCTAAACATCTTTTACACAATAACAGTGTTTCCCATACACAGGTGAAGTTTGGGCGGCCCGCCCAGGTAAATGAAGACCTGCCCAGGTTTTGTGGCATGACCCAGCCTTAAAAAAAAAATACACATTTCATGACATCGTCAAACCTCTAGCCAAAACATCGCTAAAATATGAATAAATCTTACCATAGTTGATCTTAGATCATAGATGATCTTACCATTAAAAGTTTCCTAAAAAGATCCATGATTAGGTTTTGTCACCATTAATCCATTTTACAGCAAAATCCCTGTAGACCGGCAACNTTTTTTTTTAAACCAGGCTTTTATTCCAGGTCATTATTTCTAATTTTAACATATATGTAACCTCCATACTTCTCACCAAAGTTTCCCTCTGCTGTGTTAGAGTTCTTTACTTTCTTTAGTTTTCCTTTAAAACCCCACTGAAGTCCAATGAAAATGAGTTCATTGTGTTACTGTGGGTGCCTAGCAACCAGTAGTATACAGCCTGGCAGCAGCCATTTTCAACCAGATCTGAGTGTTTTTAGCTTTTTCTTTGCACTTTTAAAGCTGGAATCTTCTAATGCACAGTTATCCAGATATTTTTTTTTTTTTTTTNTTTTTTTTTTTTTTTGGTGAATAGAATCGCGTCGGTGGGGGCTTGGATGCCTGCCCACCACCCCAAGTAAATTTTCAACCTGTGGGAAAGACTGAATAAAGAGGAACAAACAGCAAAACTCCTGCATGAAGGGGCGTCATCAGCAAACATACCTGCTGAAGTACTGGAGGATTTCTTCTTATTTCTCAGAAGAGGAGCTTCACTTTTAACAGCTTTCAAATCTGTTTCTTTAGACTCTTTACATTCCTCCTGCAACAGACATCTTAACATGATTATTTGTATCATAAAATAAGTTTCACAGAAAGTTTTATTCATGCAGATTATCTTGGGCTTCGGTCCTCTGGTCCTCTCCTCTAAAATCGTTTGATTTTTGAGATTACACTCAATAATTTTACATTTTCTGTGTTTTTTTGGCCTGTTTGAACCTTAAAATCATGTTACGGTAAAGTAACACAAATGTCAAGATTGATCTGGACATGATTTAAAGGACCATATCGATGATTTTGCATGTTTAAGCTCAATAGATACATTACTACCAACCATTTTCCAAAACATAAAACCGTATTTTACTTTTCCTGTAATTTTTCCAAATTTCCTAATCTTTCAAAAGCAAATGTTCAGGTGATGCACGCACCTTAAAATTCAGTGTTTTACCTGCTAACAATCACTGGTGTGTTCCTTTAAGGTGTTCAGCCAGTCACAGACAGAAACAGCTTAAATGTTTGTTTGTGAGGACTAACGGCTCGCCTTGCTGAAGTCAAAGATCCTGAACTCAAACCTGAAGTCTGACTTCAACTAAACAACCAGGTAAATGTGGCTTTCTCAGGTAAAGAGTGGTGGGGGGTCTCAAACTCCACATCCTCCACCCACAAAATATGCCACTCAGGAGCTTTACCTTCAGCTTGGTCTTCATCTTGCGGCCAGTGTAACCTCTGACCCTGGCACAGCTCCTGAGATCTCCACAGCTCTCCTGAAAACAGAGGAGGACTGAGATCTTTTAGGCTTACAGATCTGAAAACACACATGAACCTTGCAGTCATGTTTCTGTCATCGTCAGGCCCGTGTGATCCAGCAGAAAGACACGTGTCATGTGACTTTCCATGTTTACACAGAGATGGAGTCCCATGTATTAACATCAGAGGAAGCTCTTTGGATTTTTCTAACATTTGGTTTTCCGTATCGGCCAGCTCGACGTTGGTGCGAACATGTTTTTATGTGTGGAGGTGTTACCTCTGTGAAGGACAGGAAGCCTGGTTTAGGAACGTGGATTGGATCTGGATCTGAGTCTCCACAGTCTCTCCTCCACAGGGTCTGAACCCGCTCAGCAGGCTGGGAAACGCTGTCCGCCTCCTTCAGAACTACAAGTTCAACAAACAGGAAGTTACAGACGGTCCGCAGAGGCAGAAGGCGACACACGCTCAGCGGCGTTACAGGCTCTTACCATACGCCATCTTCATCCTCTTCCTCTTCTTTGCGGCGTCATTCTGGTGGGACGGGCTGGAATCGGAGCCGTCCAGGTTCCGGAGCAGGACCACCTTCTGTTTGAGGCAGCTGCAGCCGAACATGCAGTGCGTGCGGCCACAGTGTGTGATTCTGGATCTGTAGGCCAGACTGGAGCAGACGCAGCCGAGCCGGCAGAACTCGTTCAGGCAGGGCGGGGCACAACGGCGGATCGGCTGGACGGGAGCCGTGGGATTCTCGCAGACAAAACCCTGGTCGCAACACACAGAAAACTAACTACTGCACGGAAACACGGTCACCATGGAAACCAAAAAATAATTAACAATTCAGGTACAGTATCAGTCAGAAGTACGTGCTTCCTGTCTGTTAGAGAAAGTCACCTTCTTTCTCTTTAAAAAGTCAGAAGTCTTCTTGGCGTTTAGNCTTCCTGTCTGTTAGAGAAAGTCACCTTCTTTCTCTTTAAAAAGTCAGAAGTCTTCTTGGCGTTTAGGGTCGTTGTCCTGCTGAAATCTTGAGCCCCGTGGGGCTCAAGATTTCAGCAGGACAACAACTCAAGACTTCATACTTCCATCTCCTGGACGCCGCCAAACTGTCTGCATGCCATCAGAGCCAAACAGCTTTATTTTGAAGGTTCAGGTTTGTCCTCGTGCAGCAGCAAACGTCCGTCTGTCTTCCTGCTGTCGCTGCGTGAGTAACGGCGTTGGACGAGGTGTCTGTCCAAGGAGCTCTGACCTGTCCATGTCCTCCTGATTATGAAACTCTGATGCAGCTTCAGCTAGCTGGGAGGCGTCATGCTAGCTTAGCTACATGCTAACAGCTCTCTGTGATGTCTCTGAGCTGCACCTGCTGCTTGGTGACCTCTGACCCCTGCTNTGCTAACAGCTCTCTGTGATGTCTCTGAGCTGCACCTGCTGCTTGGTGACCTCTGACCCCTGCTTTAAACCTTTGGATCACCTTCGCCACAGCATTCCTGTTTATTAGCAAAGTTTTAGCGATGGTTTGGTACCAACTTTGCTTTTATTCAACTCAACGATTCTTTTTTCACATCTTCTGACAGTTCTTTCCATGTGCATCCATTTTTACTACGTTCCACAAACGTTACACCACACTGTTCAGGTGTGTACAGCATGGGAAGGAGACAGGTGTTAAAACAGGAAGTGTGTGTAGTAAAGGTGTTTCATCTGCTGACACATGCTGCTTTGTTGTGACTGGAGGTGTACTTCCTGTGAAGCTATGTTACGTAGAATATTAATTAACACAAATTAGTATTTTAGTTTATTATTAGTAATTAGTATCAGTATTTTCCCAGTTTCAGGTATTGTTAAATGTGCTACAATAAATCAAACGGCTCCAACCTGACGTTACCTACAGGAAGTAAAAACTGATTTATTACTAATAGACAGNTAAATCAAACGGCTCCAACCTGACGTTACCTACAGGAAGTAAAAACTGATTTATTACTAATAGACAGAATGTACTTACTCTGACTGATACTGTAAAAAATATATGAAACTTTTAATTAGAGTCTCAAGAAAGAAAGAAAGAAAGAAAATAATTTTTGTAGGAAAAGGACAATACAAGTAAGATTTGATTGATTTACTGATCGATGGCGCATTTTGAGGTGTAATAAGTAAATTAAACAGGTTAGCTGTGGGATTGGGGGAGGGGCCTGTACAAGCATCTTACCTTTAAGGTGAAGAGTGACGCGAGCGCGATGGCGGCCCTCTCCTCGGTGATTCTAGTCCTCAGCTGGCCCTCCCACACCACGCTGTCCTCCAGGTCCTTCTGTCTCAGCAGCGCTCTGGTCACCAGAGGCCTGCTGCTCGGAGCATCGTGACCCAGCTCAGAGTCCGACTCCAACGGCGCCATGTCCTCCGAGACGCCCAGCAGGGCAGCATGAGAAGTGCGGGGGACATACGAGGTCTGAGCTTTGAGCATTTTCCTCCTGCTGAAAGCAGAATCTTCAGGAGAGTCACTCAGCAGCTCTGCATGAGCTAACGACAGCTTCGCCATTCGTCCTCTCATTTTCAGATGGTTCCTCTTGGATTTCTGGACAGGAACTGCTGGTGGTTCACTGACGGGTGCGACGTGGTCTGACGAGGGCGTGGTTACAGTCATAATGGAAGACAGAGACAGAATAGGGTCCATGCTGGATTCAGAAAGTGCGGGTAGTGAACCAGGGGCCGCTTCAGGTCTGAGTTTATTCTGCTTAGACTCCGCTGCTCTCCGCTTCCTGTCCCTCTTTCTTGCTACTTTAAGCTCCTTGGGAGTCAGTCTGGGTCTCTTAGATGGGGGTACAAAGCTAGAGATGAGGGTGGACGTCGGGGGGTTCAGGGTCTGCTTCTTGAGGACGCTGTCCAGTGTTCGGACGTAGCTGGTGCTCCTGGTGGGGAGCTCGTACGTAACGGGCTCCGTCACCGGCTGAGAAAAGCTGGCAGCGCGCTCGTCTATCAGCTTTCCTTCGTTCTCTAAATACTCGTCTAACATGTCGCTGCAAAACGCTGACAGGTTCTTCTTAGGAACGTCTGAGCTGGAGGCAACTGAGGAGGAACAGCAAAGAACAAAGTTATCCTGACAAAAGCCACACACACAAACACACACAAAAGTTCTGGTTCTCCGTGGAACCACAGTGTCATCTCGTGAAGCAGCCACGTTTCCAAACCACTTAAACCAGCGTTAAACGAAGCTTTTAAAGAAGAATCACCCACAAATCATGAATTTTAATCTCTTCCTGTTTTAAATGAGCCACTCCTTTAATCAAACAAATCAATCAATAACCTGATTACCTTCAGGGTTGGATGGTGGAGCTGAAGAGGCTTCTGATGAAAACTTATCTCTCCACCCTTTAATTTGCGTCACATCTGTGGTTTTTCCTGTTCGGGACACGAATGGAGCAGAAACACCTGAAACAACACAAATGCTAACCTGAAGCATTACGCTGCTGAAACGTGTTTTAACGTGCTTCATGGCACTTCATGGCACTGTTAGAATCTTTTAGCATTCATCTTAAAGGATCATTCCAGTGATTTTGCATGTTTGAGCCCAATAAATACAATACACATACATGTTATATTACTGACAGCGATTTTCCACAAATAAAACTGTATTTTAGTTTTCCTGTTATTTGGTCAAATCTTTTAATCTTTCTGAATCAAATGTTCAGGTGATACACACACCTTAAAACTCAATGTTTCACCTGCTGACACTTACGCCTAATTATAGAAGGCACGATTGTTTTAATTTCTCAGTACAAGCCGTCTTATCCGGGGACTACATTACCTGGTGGACTACCTGATCCGTGTTGGATCAGTCAAATTAACATAACAATGTTTTGTTCTCTGTGATGATTATTTATCTCAGCATGTTGATTTTTATGTCGTACAGGAATAACTTGAAACCAATGACAGTCTGGAAGGTAGGAAAAACAATTCTAATATTTACGCTCCAGTAGTATGTTTTGAAAAATGGTCGGCATTAACATGTATGCAGGTCGTATGTATTGGGCACAACATGTAAAAATCACCTGTATGTTCCTTTAAAATCTTTAACTCCTGAGTTCAAAAGATGCAGTAAAGTTTGGTTGACACGGTGCACAAACTTCTTCAGTGCAAAAGCTCTGAAGCCCCGCCTCTTTGCCCCGCCTCTCAGCTGTTTATGAACATGATGGTTGTAAAGAAAGCTTTAATGTGAAACACTCAGCATGTTTACAAACACACAATACTCAGATTACTTCTGTACTCCAACTAAGGCAGTTAAAGCAGAAGCTAAGGAAGTGGGCGGGGCTTCACTTCTCTCTCAGCTTATTCGTAAATACTTCAGTTGCAGAGAAAATGGAGTGCATATCAAAGTAAATGTGAGGTCGTATGCTGACTTTGTGGCGGGTCCAGCGGCCGGACCAGTGGCTCCACAAAGACTCTGGGAGGGGAGATGGGCAGCCGGACCCCCAGGTACTGCAGGTCAATGGCCAGGGTTGGATCCAGCAGGTTCATCTTCAGTCCAACTGACAGAAAAACACAGAAAACAGAGAACTGACATTAGACAGGTTAGACTTCAGACATGCTCCTCATGCTGTTCATCCGTCAGACGCTGTCGTCTAACTGACCCTCGCTCGCCATGTTGACGTCAACAATCTCTTGCCTCATGAATTCTACAAAAATTCCTGCGTTAGTCTCACCTGGCAGATACCAAATACAGCATGAGAAGTGCATCTCTGTTACGTCCTGCATGTTGAACAGAGACTTTATGGCACTTTGCCATAATAGACCAAAAGCACAACTTTAACAGATAAATGCCAGAAATTTAACAGATTCTATGTCTGAAAGAGGCTTTAGAGGTGTCTGCCCCTTAAAACGAAGATAATAAAAGGGATTAAAAGAAGAGGAAAAAAAACCTGTTATCAAAAAATACCGAAAATAAAATATGACCAACATGCACCGATGCTGAGTCAGCATCAGGATCAATGTTTTTCCTTGATTCTTGATTATTTCTGACTTTAAGCCTACAGAAAACAGCACAGCGTCGCAGAGCAACGAAACCTCAGGAAGACTGAAGAAGTGATACCAACCTTCCTGCAGCACAGGATGGATGACCTGTCTGTGCTTCATCAGCTTCATATCTCGAAGAAGATTCTCCTGGAAGTCAGCGATTTTCTCCTCCAGACTCTCTGCACTTTCTGCTGAGAGGAAAACCAGTTTCTGAACATCCAGCGTAACTTCAACAAGAACTTCCACATGCAGTCAAATCCTGCATTCTCATTTTCTCCAGAGAACCGGCATATTATGCTGCGATCCATTCTGCTCAGAACTCGTAAAAACCTGACCTTTGGCAGGGAAAACAACAACGGAACAGTCGTTCAATGCAGAATTCCCAGTCAGAAACTCAGGTGAGATCCACGTTGCCTGACTTATCTGACATAAATGCACGTCTGATGTTACAACATGGCGGGGTTACAGATTTCCCTCTGCATCATTTTATAGCTGATAAAACTTTATTTTACTTCACGTCTTGCGTCTGTGTTGTAACAAATCTACAGGTTCTACTTGAAGTGTAATTCGATTTCTCGATGTTATAACATTTATAGACTTGCCATGTAAATATGAACTGTGAGCATCCGTGTTTTTCAAGCAGAAGCACTGGAACTCCAGATAATCGGAGTTCTGAGAATAAACAGATTGCAGCATTATACACAGGTAGGCCACGAATGTGGAAACCATTTAGCTTTGGAAACGTTGGAATGTGTATTTTTCATTTTCGATGGAACTAGGCTGGCAGTTCCCTCTGCTTCCAGTCTTTAGCTAGGCTAAACACATCCTGAACCAGAGATGAAACTGATGTTCATCTTCTTATCTGACTCTGGGGAAGATGGAGAACAAGAGAATTTTTGTAAACCAGTCCTAAATGGCAAATATACTGCTGTAACTTTATAATATACTGTCTGTGTTGAATATATTTTGCTGTTTACCATTCTTGGTTGCGTCTGTGGTTTGTGGTGGTAATACTTCAGCTGAGCTTTGAGGGGGGGTGATGGGTCCCAGGCATTCAGAGGCATCTCCAATGTGAAGTTTGAGGGCCTCCTGAAATATAATTTAGGTTTTTTATTCTCCATTAAAAAAAAATACTACACTGAGTAAAACCTGCATTAATCAATATTTTTTTATATCAAATGGCAGAGTAATGCATTTGGGTTTAAGCTGACTGTTCTGGTTTTAGAGTATGGTGGCCTTAACGGTCCTGATCAGACCCTGACCCCTAAAGGAGAGATGATGTTGAATTGATACTCATTAAGATAACGGAAACGTGGCTAAAATGAAAAGCTGAAGCATCAGCTGAGCCTTTAGACTACTTTCACACGATAAGTGGTATTTGTGAAGTGGAGAGTGTGTCGCTCCACGCCGTCTACATCCCTGATGCCCTACATGGAACGCGTGCTGACATAGTAACACGTCATCGAGAGGTGTCTGGGGAAGCGAAAACTGATACGATTGTCGATTATATGCCTGTTTACAAACATGTGGTTGAACTTTGAGAGTGGCTGGAGAGGGGAGGAGCCAACGGTGCATGTTGCTCACGGTTGTGAGTCACTGCTCGACTCCCACTATGCACTAACGCAACGCCCAGCTCAGCCCACAGTTCGCCTCTTATCATGTGAAAGCACCCTAACGTCCTGATGGTCCTGAGCCTGATTCAGGTATCTCCAGGCATTCTGAAGTGCCTCTGTATAATGCCTTTAACCAGCCAATCATTTCAGCTCCATATTCATGCTGAAAATACAGATTTTCAAGAAAACATCATCTGCTTCTGACGAATGACTTCACTGCATAAAAACTGCAATAGTTTTACCTTTGATGTGAAGGAGACAAACAACTGCTCTTCAACTTCTTCCAGGTTGGGCTTCATGTTGGTGTAGGGAGAGTCTTCTGTTTTCTGAGCCATATTGGTCTTAGCTGTTCTTTCCCGCCGTGATTTCTTCCTGGGTTTCTGGGGTTTGTTTGCTGGGACTGGCTGCACATGCTCAGAACGACAATGAGCACTCTCTTCTACTACAACAGGAGGTGAGCAGGCAGCCATCACCTCTGTGTTTGAAAACTCCATCCCAAGGTCATTATCAGTAGAAAAAAAGTGCACAAGGTCTGCAATTGAAGGAGTGGGTGACAATCCATCTCCATCTAAAGAAAATGTTGGTGACAGCGGCAACTGAAGTGTGAGAGGAGACAGTTCTGCTGGAAAGGGCAGAGACTGTTCGTTTTCTTGAAATGACGGACCTGGATGAGGTGGGGTTGAAGCAGTGGAGGTGCTGAGAACCCGTGGGTCAGGGAGAGGGGGAGCCTGGGAAGGCAACAAAGGAGCCGTGATGGACCCTAATGGAAGAGGGTGTGGAGACGCCTGAAATGATGTAAATGATGCGCCTAAATATGAGTCACATGGAGGTAACACTGTATGCCATTTAAATACAGATGTGGCAAAATTTTCACTGTTCTGTGACTGTTCAGGCAGCATGACTTTGGAAGATGATACCGAAGAGGAGTCAAATTCAAATGCGAATGAGGCAGGAAGGGCAGGTAAAGGATCTGGTGAGCATGCAGGTGACAAAGGCTCAAAATTAAGAGGGGAACAATCAGGAAGTAAGGGTGTGGGCGAATCTGTCTGTAGCGTGGAAGACTTTTGGGAATTGTTTGGGACTGGTAACACTGCGCCAAGAGGTGGCGAGAACAGAGGAGATGTAGACGAGGTAGTCACAGGTGAGGAAGTGGTGGCTGTAGATGTCCCAAGAGCACTAAATGGCTGATCTAATTTAGATAACACTGGTGCAATGTGTGGTACTGAGGACTCTGGTTCTGGACTTTCAGCAATTGCAGACAAAGCCAAACCATCATCAATTCTTGGTCTGTCATGATCCGTAGAGGCAACTGCATCTTTAGCTGCTTCGAGCTGTGCCTGACCAACAAGACTGCTCTCCTCTCCAGATGGATGAAGATCTGAGTTGGTGCAGCTGCTGGCCTGGCTGCCTGGTTTGCTGGTTTCACTGTGGAGATCCTCTGTAGGATCATCTCCTTTGTTGGAATGGGTGGAAGGTGGATGAGTAGTTTCTGACGATGACTGGCTTTCTGGAGACTTTGGTTTGGTCAGTTTGACCTTCTTGGGTTTAAGGGGATGCTGCTTCAAAAACCGAGCAAGGGCGGGCAGAGGAAGGGGTGCAGGGTGTTTATGCTGCTTCACAGTGACCTCTGTTTGAGATTTGGGCTTACTCTGGAGGTCGGAGTACGCAGAGGTGTTCAGTGAAACTGTTGGAACCTGAACCACCTCTGAGAGTTTGTCGGTGACTGCAGCATCACCTGTCCTGACAGTACCTTTACAGTTTAAGGAGTTTAAGAGGTGGTTGTTCTCCTTAACATTGTTCTTGGTTAAATTTCTGCTTTTCTTTGCAGATGATGTTTCACTGTGTGTTTCTAGAGACACACTGTCCTCAACAGCATCTTGTTCTTTGATTTTCAAAGCTGTGGCTTTCTCATCAGTTTGATCAGTTCTGTGATTAGTGCTGTTTTTGATGCACAGTTGTTCCAAATTACATCTTGTCAGTGAAACGTGAGCCTCTCGAATCAGTTCAGAAAAAAGCTTCTGAGGAGGCTGGATGTTGCTGTAGCAGGGAAGACAAAAACAACACAAATATTACATTGGTGACACCAGTATTACAACATTTCACATATTTCATCTTGTTGATCAATATAAAATTTAGTGTGGACATTTGAATACTTGACAAATGTCTAGCTGTGATGAAGCTTAGAAATCCTGCCAAATAGCTGCCAATTCCTGGCAGGAGGCAGCCTGAACTCTGTGGTCAGACTTTCTGTCATATGAAGTAGAAAAGACCAAACCAAGAGGTGGAGATCCTGACCTACCCTGTCAAAGCTCTCTGATAACTACTTATCATTGGCCAGTTCAGGGTAACATTGGTTATGAGACACTAATATCAATCCTCGTGCGAAGTTATAGCATGTTGTATCCCACAAATAATTGTCTAAACATAAACTGAAAGTCATTGGAAACAAAACTACTGTGTTTCAACCCAGACTGAATTAAAGTCTACAATAACAACTGGATCTTGAAATTAACACCTGCCAACCCATTAAATGTGTTAAAATTAATGGTGATTGATAAAGTTGTCAATTTACAAACCAACTAAGCAAATAATTAATAAAATTCTAAATATTACCACAACTGCCTGGTGTTTCTAAGCTCTAAACACACCGGATTGTGCCAGATTTGTAGCTAACAAATCATCACATTTACAACGCATAGCCATGAAACAAAGTCAGTAATAAAGAAAACAACAAGAAACACACATTTTCCTGAAATACTGTGATGGATATGCATAAGAACTTTATCTTTATTCTTGCACTGTCCTGACATTGATGTTTGATACAGAATTTGAAGAATATGCTATTTTTTCCTGTAGCTCTTACCCAGAAGTTTCCCGAGTGGATTTGGCTGCTGAGTGATATTTTCCTGTCATGGAGGTTTCCTGGAGTTCATCTGGAGCTGTCGGTTTCTTGTCCATGGCTTTTGAGCTGCGAGGTTTATGGTTTGCAAGCAAAGACTTCAAGCTCTTCTTCACTGGATGTTGTTCACTGGTTGTTGTGCCCCCATCTTTACGTGAGTCCTTGCCGGTGATCGATTTCAGCTTCAGAGCCAATGAACCGCATCCATCCTCCTTCAGTCCTTTAGCAAAGGGGTTGTAGTCCACTTTTAGTTGAGCAAACTGTGAATTCTGATAAGCAGTAACTGCCATAAATTCTGTCTGGGGAAATGTAAACGTTACAACACTGGGACCATTTAGCTTCAAGTCTCTAGCATGTTTGTCAGATTGGACCACATGCAATCGTGGCAGGTAGCGGTGCATTGGATGCAAGATGATGTTCCCCTGTTGGTCCAAGGTATCATTAGTGAGCTTCAGTTTGTAAAAGGACACTGGATTCTGCATCCAGTGTTGACCCATGGAAGGAGACTCTGGATGACTGAATCGCTGACTCTTCACGTAATTCGCCGCCTTCCCACTGACTTGCCAGGTCTGTCCAGTCCACTTGTAACGACTGTTGTCTGTGGGTTGGATATCCATGATCAAACTGTACTTCCTGGATGGATCCAAGCCGGAGATGCGAAACCGACAGTAAGGAAACATCCTGCTGCCTTGTTTAGTCAGAATCATCTCTGTTCTGCACCTGAAGAATTCATTCCACATGCTGTTGTTGTCCAGTGTGACTTTGATGCCTTTGCATAAGCTATCAGGTGACAGGTTGTCCTGATGAGGACTTGAACCAGAGGGATGTTTCATAGCAGGAAGTACACTGGACATCTTGGTAACATTCTTCCGTATGTACTTGTTGGATTTCACCATCATGTCTGCCTCTTCATCACTTACAAGGGTGCATTGTTCCATCCCACCTTCCCTTGCCTTTCCTAGTTTTAGGATACCAAAGCATGAAGGTGGATGGTCAACTGTAGGTGCAGCCGCAAGGGCAGTGACCCCTTCCTCATGAAACACCATCACTTTCTGCTTCTTTTTAGAAGCCATGAATGGGTCACAGACATTTAGACACCAGGTTGTCAAACACCTGTTGATGGTTCAGGTCAGCATTCTGAAAAAAAAGAGGAAGGTCAATTTTCCTGATCTTTCTCAGAGTCAAACTCAGACATCTTGAACCATATAATAGGGTTATGTCTTGGTTAACAGTTAGAAATGTTTTAGCCTCCTTCCTGACACTCACTTTTCTCTAAGTTTGGAATAGTGTGTGCCTCTAAATACCACCGTTAAAAGTTACTGCTAAGTCTAAGACTCCATCCAGAGTCAGAATAACAGTTGCACCATCGCTGCTAAACTAATCAAAATTCAAGTTGATGCAAAGTAATCTGATTGCTCAGACGTTACCATGGTGATAGGGTTATTAGCAATGTGAACCAAACATCCAAAACCTCAGGTACGTTTTTGAAGCCAATATGACAGCTGCAGCCAGTGAACAACTCTAAAGCAAACCCATCTTAATGCACATCAACAACCATAAAGAAACTTCCAGACAAAAAGATAAAGTTAACAGATTAGTCTACAGGGAGCAATGATGTCCACTTATGTGGATTTCAAGTAAGTGTGGCAATAAAAGTATCAGACACAGGCCTGTTTGGGGTTGTGTGTTAGTAATTGTCAGGTGACTTATGTATCTGGTTCCAATAAGTTTTCACATTCTGAAAGCCATTAGTTTGCTTCCTCTACATGCCTGTCGAAAAATCTGAAGGTGATAGAAACCTCTTTCCTCTGGTCAAATCAGGACGTCTGTGTCTGACAAAATTTGTAATTTACTGATACACCACTCTACCAGGTATGCTGACTTCGCATGCTGATTAGCCAGGTGTGGTGAAGCGTGAAAGCAGGGAGGGTTTTAATTTCTCTCTCAAGCTCTCTTTTTATTGTTCTTATCAGTGTCCATGTTCCACAGAGAAATCTAAAAAGTGAAACTGTGTGCCATTATCCCCATTTACAGTCAACTGGAGACACAAAAATACATTCAGTCACAGATGTAGCGTTAATAATCCCTCCCATCTGCTAAAGTTAAAAGTTTTTGTCATTTTTTCCATGTATATGAGCAATCGCCACACCATGATTGGCACACCAAAATGCCAGTTTTCCCACACAGCACCACTGCATGAAGAAACCCAAAGAGTGGAACATAAAAGCCGAGACGTGGCATGACATTGGTGGACCAAACCAGAGCTACAAGATGGACTCCAATTGGATGAACTGATTTCTGATGTGGCATGACATGTGCACAGCATTTTGGGTAATCCGCCGTTTGACAGGTACAGGTCTCCTTGAGTAGAGGAGGAGACTGATGTACCAGTTTAGCTTGATATTGATCGCTTCTCATTTGAACTTTTAGTTCCTCAAACCTTCCAGTCTGGTTATGTGAGAAACTGCACCAACAACCCTGAAAACGTAGAAAACTCAACAAAACGGGCTACATTTTTTTAAGTTTCCAACTTGAAAACCAAGCCATAGTCTGCAGGTGGAGGAGCTAAAAACACACAGTTGCATGGCCTGGGTTGCTGCTGCGAGATGTAAAGCACATCTGACAAGATTCCTCTGTTTATGAATTTTTTTTGTCTTTTTTTCACTTAAACCAAAGATAAGGTAATTTACTATGTTGATGTGGGTGATTTCTGGCAGCAAACAAGGATCTGTATTCCGAGGTTTTGCTCATAGCTCATACAGATCAACATTCTTAATGGTAGCTAACTTGGCTATGTAGCGTTCTTTTGCATCTTGACCTTGCCCTGCACAGACTATTTTGTGACCTCTGATGTTTTCTCTGTCTACCTGCAGTGTTACTGACAAAATGGCGATGATATGACGTCAAACACAGGAAAGCCTCAGTAAGACCAATTGTGTTTTATGTTAGCCATTCTAACTTCATAAGCTAATAATTTCAGGCTTTTGTTGCTATGAATGTTTTCATGTTTCTGTCTCCTTAATGCAAAACAGTATTTTGAAGCTTCAGCATCACTAAATAAAAAATGAACTAATTCTACTGTGTCAGCATAAAACACAAACTTAAACTAATCGGCCTAATCTTCTGCGCTAAGGTGAAGGTTTATGCTAACTATTTCAACATGTTTCCTTCCATGCATTGTTCATTTATCTCCTTGAAAGACCAAATATCAAGCAGCTGTGTAGCTTATTTCTGATCACATGTGATGACTGTATTGTCATTTATTGTACATGCTGATTTCTTAGTTATCCTTTGATAACATGCAGTGCTTAAACAAATACGTACGCTGTTTGAGCTACATTTACCTGAGCTACGTAAGGACTTCCTGAAGAATACTGTGATGAGAAAACTAATGCTGAAACAATAATGACTGAATTTGATGAGTTTTATTTCATGATGTTTGGGTTTTACAGCAACGTGGTCCTTAATGAGCCTTGCTGCTTGCTAACAGGACAGGCCTGAGGCTAAAAACCCTCTCAAACAACCAAAGCTTACAGCGCCATGTTTGGACCCACCGGTACCTCCTGTTCCGGAAACGGCACCTGGATTACCTTCTGCCTCATCGAATAGATCGACTCCTTCGACGGTGGAACGTTAATCCGAATGTTACTGCGTGTTTCCCAGTTGCAGTATCCACATCAACATGGAGGACGAAGCAGCACGCGGGGAACGTCACCGCCCGTCTTCGTCCTTTTCCTCCGCACTGCGCAGCCGCAGCTGCCGCCATTTTGCTGCCGCCACCTGGTTCAAAACCGGACGAGATCCTGAACAGATGGACGCGGAGGATCTTCTTCTTCTTCTTTCTTTTCTGTTTTTTTACATGCGGAAACCAGCTGCTCTGTCTAACGGAACGCGTGATTTACAGTTTACCTGCTGGATACACGCGGATATTAACGATACGCGGTGCTGCAGACAGACGCGGGTGACGTGGATCAGACGGCGGTTCTGTTATTAACACGGTATTTCCGTGTTTGTCAGACCGGGATGTAACGGAGCATAAACTAGATCAAATACACATTAGTCCGTGAGGCTGATGCTAACGTGTCCTGCAGCTACAGCTTTCAATCTAATCAGTCACCAAATATAAAAATTATTTCCTGCGTGGGTCTGAGCTAAATCTCCACAGACGTTTGGCTGAAGGTGTAAGCTGACGTGGGGTTTGTGGTTCAGACATGTTCTCTCATCTCTTCATCATGGCTGATCGTTGCAGCGGCTCCATGTTTTCTCTCAGAGAAACATGAAGAACGGTGGCCGGTATTCACATTCAGCAGCATTATAACCGCTCAGCTCCGGTTTATAAGCCTTTCTTTATAAGCGTTTAGATCATCGTCGGTACAGACGGATTAACCAGAAATTAACCAACGGACAATAAACGGTTTTTCTTCCTCTTCTGTTAACCAAAACAGGCTTTAAATCCGCACAGATTGCACAGAAAAACAAAATGGAATAAGTGCAAATGCATAGCATAAACGATTAAAATTAAAAATACAAGTTATAACAATAGCTTATTTATATTATCAGAATCAGACTTTATTGTCATTGTACTAGTACAACGAGATTATTTATATTACTATTTACATTATTTATAGTACACTCAATCTTGAGGCTTTTTCTTATTTTATTTTCAAAGATATGGAATTGGGCTATCATCACAGTTTTTTAACTGAAATATTCATGCTGTCTTGCATGAATAAGACCTATAAAGTAGTTTAATGAGTTAGTGAACAGCTGTGAATGTTTTCTGTGCATCTTTAACAAAAAGCTAAAGCCATTATGCAGCTTTATGATTTTTAAAAAAATCAGTTTTATCTTAGCAGATGATATAAATCTTATATAGAATCAGGCTCAATGAGCTGACATAGCACAAAAATATGATGTAGTGAAACTATTTCGACAATTTTCTTTTAATTTTTATCTTCAAATCCAAAGAAAATGCAAAAACCAACACTGAATTTATCCATAGTGGAAAATACTGAACTACACATAAATGCTGTCAACATTTTGCTCTAATTCGTTCATAATTACAGGAGTGGCGTTATTTCTAAAGAAAAAAAATCGATCGTTTATGTTAAAGGTTTTAAATCCAGGTTAACCTCATGTTTAAATTTTGTTTGCCGTTCAGGATGGTGCGGACAGCTGCGCATGCTCAGAGGAGGAAACAGTGTTCGGACGCTTCTTTGTGTGCTTTTTAACATATATGTGCTTTTTAACATATGTGTGTCTTGTAACACGTCGCTTTACGTAGCTTCATCATTTTCTCTCCAGTCGCTTTTCACATCAGACTGAAAACAGATAAATACAAAATAAACTGCAGGTACATCTTAAAGCATAGTTGCTATGTTAGCTAGCAGCTAGCACAGAGCTAACGTTAGCTTAGCTAGGTGATACGTGTCAGCGTTTTATTTGAACAAAAATACATAAAAAAAACCATCATCTGTACCTTAAGTGGAGTATTTTCACTTTTGAACTTCGTGTTTATTTAGAGCTCCGTTTCCTCTCACTGTAACCTTTTTTAATTTTAACAAAAGCAAGTTATTTTGCTGTAGCTGTCAAAGAAGTGTGAGAATAACTCCATAAAACTGATCTCCATGGAAACAGAAGCTTCTGTCGTGTTTTTTCCGCAGCAGCTCCATCTTTAGATGAGAAAGGATCTTTTATTTACTGTGTTGAGCCACTTTTCCTGCTGCTGAACACTGATTTGGCTCCACAGTGGGCTGCGTTTCTGTGACACTTTAAGCTGTTTCAGGATCAGACATGCGGACGTTGTACCGAAATCTGCATCCTGCCGAAACTTCATCCCCACTGTAAATCATTTTCTGAGAAGAAGGAATGAAATCACGTTTGGGCTGTTTGGATGTGACAGGGTGAGTTTGGTGCATTCAGCCTCAGAAAGGAGGAGATGCATTTTTGGCAAGTGTTCTTCTGCCAAGATTTGCATCTCCAGTGTAAATAACTTTCTAAAGATGAAGCAATGAAATGACATTAAAAGTCATATTTGGGCTTATTTTTGTGTGACGGAGTTTGGTGCATTCAGCCTCCTCAGGACCGAGAAAGGAGGGGATGCATTTTTCAGCAGAAATAACGACTAAATAAGAGTGGAGGACTGAATCTCTGCTGCCCAGTACACTTACTGTAGGTATTATTGTTATGGCCTCTAAGAAGTGCCATAATCACTGTTTGATAAAAGTTATTCAAAGGAATAAATATTGTATTACATATATGATCCATTGTCCGCGAGTGGGGATGCAGTTCTCGGCAGGGATGCAGATTTCGGCACAACACCAGAACCTGGAAAACAGCAAAAGACTTCATGAAAACTTTGATAAAATCAGATAGAAGCAGATTAATGTTGGAAAACACATCAGCAACACATTAAACTTTCTGTGCTCAGCTCACTATTTATCAATCAACCCTTCATCACTGACAGTAAGCAGTAGACTTTTAAAAAAAATTCTTTTGTCCCAGTTACTCATTTAGTCCATCTTACTGTAAATCTGTGGTTCTGCAGTGACAACACATTAAAAGTGAACAAATTAATTTAGACAAATCTGGGAATTAAAGTTTGAAGATGCCATAAATGAAAAGATGATTGTAATGATCTGATTCAGATTTGATCTTAGATCTCATAATTTACTCTCCTATCTGAAGTATCACATAACTCATCATTTTCCCCGTAACACTGAGTGCTGCTTATTTTCCAGGTGAACCCCGACGCAGAGTCACCGGCACGCCGCTCACCGGCACGCCACGCCCACAGGATTGAAGGCACCTGTTACAATATGAATTTATGAAGAAACCCTAAAAACATGACACAAGAAATGCTTTATTTATTTGTATTACATGTCTGCTGAAGTCAGCGTAGACCGACAGGTAAGAAAGACGATGTCAGCATCAAGTCTGCTCACAACTTCAGGATTTCATCTCTGGAAAGTTATTATGTACAAAATATATTAAAACATACTGTCCCTTGATATCCAACATGTGGAATGGTGCACAAAGCAAAGAGTGTTAATGAAGTCGAATGAATTTTCTGCAGGTTTCACAGCCTCAGCAGCTAAAGTGACTTTTTACAGCCAGGTCACCAAAATACACTTCACCAGCAACGAGCTCATTTCAAGCCTGCACGATCAAAACACATTTCTCAAGTACATCATTACATCTTTACAGTACATCTGAGTCAAAGTACTTAAACATCTGTGTATTATTTAAACTCTCATATTCTCCTGAATAAAAATCATTCAGTAGTACAAAATGGTCCCAAGAAGCACAAACTCAAGTTAAAACAGATTCTTAAAACCTTCGTCGGTGAGTTTAACGTTAGAGTCTCACTATGTGGAAGTGAGTTTTGTTTTTAAAGGACCAAACTGGTGTTTTTTTCTTGTTTGAGCCCAATAAATACCAACCTGCCAACCATTTTCTAAACCATAAAACTGTATTTTAGCTTTTGTGTTATTTTCACTAATCTAATCTTCCTGAATTAAATATTCAGGTGATACACACCTTAAAATTCAATGTTTCATTTGCTAACACTTTTGCACAATTGTAGAAGTCAGTCATTTTAATTTCTCTGTAAAAATCGTTTTCTTGGGACTGCATTCCCTGGCGGAGACGCACATTTCCTTCCATATAGCTCCATGACGGATTAGGAAAATGAAGTAACTGCCAAAAAAATAAGGGCGTGTTCTCTGTGATGATTATTTATCTCAGCACGTTTCACGTTGATTTTTATGTCGTACTGGAATGAAACCAGTGTTAGTCTGGAACAACAATTCTAATATTTACTACTCCAGTAGTATGTTTCAGGAAATGGTTGTCAGTAACTTGTATGTGGGTTGTCTTTATTGGGCTTAAACATGCAAAAACACGGGTATGCTCCTTTAAAGCAGCAAGGTTCAGACGCTACAGTTGTCTGCTAACACCATTAGCATTGTGTCCCACATGGACTGGCTGGTGTTTCTGCTTTTCCAGTCTCAGTGACATCAGCAGCAAATTCCTCCCAGTCACGTGACTTTGTGTTTGTCCAGCAGGTGGCGCCGTGCTGCACTTCCTGCTGCTCAGACTTTATAAAACCTCTGGTTCCAAACACACTAAAAACACCAATGCCATGGTTAGCAAGCTCAGAGCTAAAGCTAGCACCTCCACACATCCTGAAAGACGAACAGTAAAGAGGAATTTACTGCTGCTGCCAAATGGAATGTAGGTCAGAAACAGCGCCGCCTACAGGCCGTGTAAAGTAGCACAGTGTTAACTTCACAGTCCAGACAGGAAAAGTTAGCTTCCATAACGCCACCACTTCAACATTTCAATCAAAACACAGTAATAACTCATTAATACAGCACATAAAATGTGTTAAGAGAATGAAGAATGTCATGTATGTTTCAGACCAGAGATCACAGGCGTGTTGAATCTACTGCACACATTAAGGAAGAACAATCATTCAATGGGCTCATTTTACTGATTTTCACTGAAACGTGTGTTAGAGGAATAATGTAGTTTGAAGTGACTTTCTGGATTTTGTCTTCCTACATCCAAAAGTACCTGCATGGTTTGTTAGCTAGCATGCTAACGCAAGTTAACTGTCGTTAGCATGCTGATGTTTATATCCTAGTTAAACTTTAGCCGAGCAGAACCTGAACGCCTCAGATGCTGCTAATCAGCTTTTAACCTCTGGAAAAGATTTGATATGATTTAAAAGTTTGCAGTTTTAGTTAATGTATGGAATAAAGTGCAGCAGATGACTTCCTGTTTCACTTTTAAACAGGTGTTGTTCTAAAGCGTGACGGATGAAGCACCGTCACATTTTATATACTGTCAGATTACTGCACATTAAACATTAGCTCACTGTATGTGTCTCCGTGTGTAGTTCACTGTGTGTGTCTCAGTGTGTAGTTGTCAGTATGACGCGTGTCTGCTGTCACTCGGGTTGATTGTAACATGTCAGCGTGTTGCTGCTCTACATGTGGAACAGATCACGTATGTGTTTTAGTGTATTGTGTACCTTCAGGAATGGGTGTCTGTAGATTAAAGCCCCACCCCTTTTACTGTCACACAGTGAGCGTCAGTCTGTGGTCAGCTGACCACTGAGCCTGACAGGAAGTAGATTCAGGTCCAGTCGCACCTCAGACATTAATGACGACGTCCTCTTCGTCTCTGATCGCCTCCTCTATAGTGTCTATGGACTCTCTCCTCCTTCCTTCTGCCTCCTCCTCCTCCTCCTCCTCAGAGGGGGAGCAGGGTCCGATGATGTAGCGGTAGTCTCCTCCGATAGCCAGCGCGGCCTCGGAGCCCACCATCAGCCAGTTCTTCTCCACATGCTCCGCCTTGCCTCGCTGCCAGGGAACGGCCCACCCCCCGCACGCTCCTGCTGCCTCCTCCCTGCTTCCACAGCCCTCCTCCTCCTCCTCCTCCCTTCCCCCCTCCTTCCCCTCCAGGTTCACGTACAGTAAAGGCTCCTTGGGTATGGGGGCGGGGCCGGGGGACAGGCTGAGCCACAGCGCCTCCAGCTGGCCAACCAGGTGCTGGAAGCTCGGACGGCATTTGGGGACGGGACTCCAGCAGCTGTGCATGATCTCATAACTACAACGCAACAAAAACACACACACAACAAAAACAATAAACACACATACACAACAAAAACACACAAACGCACAACAAAAACGCAAAAACAACAAAAACATGCAACAAAAACACAATAAACACACAAAACAAAAACACAATAAACACAACAAAAACACAATAAACACACATAATAAACACAAAAAAAACTCAGAAACACAAAGATATCCATCTGTGTTTTTGTTATGTGTGAGTGTGTGTGTGTGCTGACACGGTGCGTGTGGACTCACATGTCGTCTCTGCAGTCTGGCGGTTTCTTCAGCCGCTCCCCTTTGATCAGGAACTCGTAGACCTCAGAGTTTTCCACGCCGGGGTACGGCGTCTGACCTCGAGTCATGATCTCCCACATGGTGACCCCAAACGCCCACTGACACACACACGCACACACACGCGCACACACACACACACACACACACAGAGTAAAACACAGAGCTGAAGGCTTGTTCTCTGTCACATGACCTCAGACTGTCAGGTCATGTGACCTGCTGATAAGAAATGTCCTCAGAATGATGCAGTGAACAACAAAGACACAGATTGAATCAGCCAATCAGCAGCCAGAAAGCGTGTGATGTAATGCAGCGTACTACTTTCAGCCAATCAGCAGCCAGAAAACGTGTGATGTAATGCAGCGTACTACTTTCAGCCAATCAGCAGCCAGAAAGCGTGTGATGTAATGCAGCGTACTACTTTCAGCCAATCAGCAGCCAGAAAGCGTGTGATGTAATGCAGCGTACTACGGCTAGGTTTCACATCTCACATTTTCATGTCTCCATGACATTCCTGTTTGTTTATGCTGATAGGACACTCGGCAAATCCTATCTGTGTGTTTCTTTGTGTGTGTGTGTGTGTGTGTGTGTGTGTGTGTGTGTGTGTGTGTGTGTGTATGCGTGTGTGTGTGCGCGTACCACGTCGCTCTGCGTCGTGTACACGTTGTCAGCCAGACTCTCCAGAGCGATCCACTTCACAGGAAGTTTGGACACTGATCCTTGTCTGTAATAATCTCCAGTGTAGATCTTCTTAGACAGACCAAAGTCTGCTACACACACCGTCATGTTCTCATTCAGCCTGAAACACACACACACACACACACACACACACACACACACACACACACACACACACACACAGGTACATACACACTTTAAAAACCAAACTACAGGACATGTTAGCCAACAACACTTTAACTATTTTTTGCTGTTCACAGATCCTCAGCAGTGGTTGATGCTAAACATGCTAAACATTAGCATGGTAACACGCTAACTGTACACTTACTGACATGTTAGCATGCTGACAAATACAGTAAACTATGCTAAATGAAAGTATGTTAACATGCCAACTTTAGTATTTAACATGCTAAAAAAATCACTGTCAATGTCACATGCTAAATGTTAGCATATTAACACACAACCTGAAAACATGCTAGCATGCTAATGTTAGCATTAAGCTCAAAGCACAGCTGAATTTAAATCCATTGAAGCCTAGCTAAGCGCAGCTTAGCCTGTTGATCGTTGAGCTAAGTGATGAGCTAAAAACATGTCACATGGCCGCTAAACCCAGAGAATTTAGCTAACACGGACTTTCATCTGGCGCCATCGTCAGGAAAAATGCTACATTTCTGTCCCACTAGGAGGAAAATAGTTGTCAGTAACATAACCTGTGTGTGGGTATTTATTGGGCTCAAGCATGTAAAATCACTGGTATGGTCCTTTAAAGCTGGTAAAGGATCTGAAGGTGACTGACATGCAGTTTCGTGCCGCCAGGTCTCTGTGGATGATGTTCCTGCTGCTCAGGTACGCCATGCCTCCACCAATGTCCAACATGAACCGCAGCAGAGTGCCCACACACAGGGCCTGACGGGGGACGGGCAGACAGACAGACAGGCAGACAGACAGACAGAGAGACAGGCAGAGAGACAGACAGGCAGACAGAGAGACAGGCAGACAGACAGACAGAGAGACAGGCAGAGAGACAGACAGGCAGACAGAAAGACAGACAGAGACAGAGAGACAGACAGACAGACAGGCAGGCAGACAGAGAGACAGACAGACACAGAGAGAGACAGACAGACAGACAGACAGGCAGGCAGACAGAGAGACAGACAGACACAGAGAGAGACAGACAGACAGACAGACAGACAGACAGGCAGACAGACAGACAGAGACAGAGAGACAGACAGGCAGTCAGACAGACAGACAGAAAGACAGACAGAGACAGAAACAGACAGACAGACAGAGAGACAGACAGGCAGACAGACAGACAGGCAGAGAGACAGACAGGCAGAGAGACAGACAGACAGAGAGACAGACAGGCAGAGAGAGAGATTCTCCTCAAATTTTCCTCATTTACATCTGAATGTTCAGAAATGATCTAAACAACAAACTATGATGTGTGTGTATGTGTGTTGTGTTTGTGTGTGTGTATTGTGTTTGTTTGTGTATGTGTGCATTGTGTGTGTTGTGTGTGTGTATGTGTGTAGGTGTCATACAAACGGCTGCTCTCCCAGTCTGGACAGTAGCAGGAAGGTGTGCAGGTCTCCGTGCTGCATGAAGGGAAGTATCACCATGGGAACGGGCAGCCGCTGGCCTGGACGCCGGTGCAGACTCACTCCTATTGTGCACAATAGGCTGTCAATCAAACGGACACATGACCTTTAACCCCTGTCTGACCTGGATTCTATTTCAACTGTCTTGAGTGCTGTGACCTCTGACCCCCGAACTCATTGGAGTTTGAGCTTCTTCACGGCATGCTGACCTCAGGTGAGTCTGATGTCAGNACCCCCGAACTCATTGGAGTTTGAGCTTCTTCACGGCATGCTGACCTCAGGTGAGTCTGATGTCAGCAACACACTCAGTGTGTGTGTACGCGTGTGTATGTGCATGTGTGTCTGTGTGTGTGTGTGTGTGTGTGTGTGTGTGTGTTGTACCGATCAGCTGGATCACGTTGGGATGGTTGAAGTCCTTCATGTATGCGGCTTCCTTCAGACACTGCTCTATGTCTGCTGATGACGTGATGTCAGCTAGACGAACACACACACACACACACACAAACACATACACACACGCAAGTACACACATACACACATGCACGTGATATTAAAATCTAATTTCCTTTCCATAAACATTTGGAGAAGACGCTATCACTGCGATGATCCCAAAAGTCAGAAAGTGTGAAGAAACTTTCAGCTTCAATGAAGGAAATTAAAACGAGTCTGCAGCATAACGAGTCTGAAATGTAAAGAGTCTGAAACGTAATGAGTCTGAAACATAATGAGTCTGAAATGTAACAAGTCTGAAGCATAACAAGTCTGAAACATAATGAGTCTGAAGCATAACGAGTCTGAAACGTAACAAGTCTGAAGCGTAACAAGTCTGAAACGTAATGAGCCTGAAACGTAACGAGTCTGCAGCATAACGAGTCTGAAATGTAAAGAGTCTGAAACGTAATGAGTCTGAAACATAATGAGTCTGAAATGTAACAAGTCTGAAGAATAACAAGTCTGAAACATAATGAGTCTGAAGCATAACGAGTCTGAAATGTAACAAGTCTGAAGCGTAACAAGTCTGAAACGTAATGAGTCTGAAACGTAACGAGCCTGAAACATAACAAGTCTGAAGCGTAACAAGTCTGAAGCGTAACAAGTCTGAAGCATAACGAGTCTGAAACGTAACAAGTCTGAAGCGTATCACGTCTGAAACGTAACGAGTCTGAAAAGTAACGAGTCTGAAGCGTAACAAGTCTGAAACGTAACGAGCCTGAAACGTAACAAGTCTGAAGCGTAACGAGTCTGAAACGTAATGAGTCTGAAACGTAACAAGTCTGAAGCGTAACGAGTCTGAAGCTTAACGAGTCTGAAGCTTAACGAGTCTGAAGCTTAACGAGTCTGAAACTTTCAAACAGCTTCAGGAATAAAAACTGACAAACACGTTGTTTAAAGCTGCGACTCACTTTTCAGCACTTTGACTGCCACTTTCTGCACGCCGGCGTCCTCCACTTTCAGCACGGCTTCACGCACCGAGCCAAACTCACCTGCACAGGTACAGAGATATTCAGGATGAAACTCTGCTGTCGTTAACAGAAAGTCAGCAGCTCACCTTCACCTGTAAAAAACGTTTCTAAATGTTTTCATTTCAAACTCAGTCACATCTTTTAAGTGGTACACAGCAATTTACCATGACAATCAAAGTTTCTCGCTTTACGGCAGACGAGGAGTGTTGCCGTGACAACATGTTTCAGCCGTTAAATGGCTGTTTATGGTGCAAACACAAAACATCAGCCAACAAACCGGCTGTACAGAACGGTCTACAGATTAATGAAACTCACATACGCCATCAAGAACGCCCAGACACAGCACGCCTCATCAGTGACATCATGTATGAATCATGGTTCTGACATCATGTATGAATCATGGTTCTGACATCGTGTATGAATCATGGTTCTGAAGCAGAGAAATGAAAGTGTGTTTTTTGTACCTTTGCCGAGAACATGACCCAGACTGAGCAGCCGCTCAGATATCAGCACGTCCTGCAGCTTGTTCTTCAGCTCCTCACTGATACCCAGACTGTCCACTAGAGGGAGACACACGTACACACACNCACACACACACACACACACACACACACACACACACACACACACACACACACACACCACAAATCACATTTACACAACAGCCTCTTTCCATCAGAATGTTTTAGTGTCTACAGTGAAACTTGTTTACACGCTTAGAGCTGCAACAACACACACGGATGTTCAGACGGGTTTGGATCTGGTCTGGTCTGGTTTGGTCTGGTTTGGTCTGGTCTGGTTTGGTCTAGTCTGGTCTGGTCTGGTCTGGTCTGGTTTGGTTTGTTCTGGTCTGGTCTGGTCTGGTCTGGTCTGGTTTGGTTTGTTCTGGTCTGGTCTGGTCTGGTTTGGTTTGGTCTGGTCTGGTTTGTTCTGGTCTGGTCTGGTCTGGTCTGATTTGGTCTATTTGGTCTGGTGTGGTCTGTTTGGTCTGGTGTGGTCTGTTTGGTATGGTGTGGTGTGGTGTGGTCTGGTTTGGTTTGGTTTGGTTTGGTCTGTTTGGTCTGGTGTGGTCTGGTCCGGTCTGGTCTGGTCTGGTCTGGTTTGGTCTGTTTGGTCTGGTGTGGTCTGGTCTGGTTTGGTTTGGTCTGGTCTGGTTTGGTCTGGTTTGGTCTGGTCTGGTTTGGTCTAGTCTGGTCTGGTCTGGTCTGGTTTGGTTTGTTCTGGTCTGGTCTGGTCTGGTTTGGTTTGGTCTGGTCTGGTTTGTTCTGGTCTGGTCTGGTCTGGTCTGATTTGGTCTATTTGGTCTGGTGTGGTCTGTTTGGTCTGGTGTGGTCTGTTTGGTATGGTGTGGTGTGGTGTGGTCTGGTCTGGTCTGGTTTGGTTTGGTCTGTTTGGTCTGGTGTGGTCTGT
>VXCM01004385.1:42500-44190 GCA_014773175.1 Lucifuga dentata
CAGGCAGAAAGACAGACAGACAGAGACAGACAGAAGACAGGCAGAAAGACAGACAGAGAGACAGACAGAAGACAGGCAGAAAGACAGACAGACAGAGAGACAGACAGAAGACAGGCAGAAAGACAGACAGACAGAGACAGACAGAAGACAGGCAGAAAGACAGGCAGAGAGACAGACAGAAGACAGGCAGAGAGACAGGCAGAGAGACAGAAGACAGACAGAGAGACATGTATCACTTCTTACCTGTATCAGACATGAAGACATTTTTTTAAGCGTCTCACCTTTGATGTTGACGGTTCCGGTTCTCGACACGGAGATTCCTCTGCTGTTTTTGGCTTCACAGTAAAACTTCACACTGCTGTTTACACCTACACGACAATACACAACAATACACTACATTACACAACAATACACAACGTTACACAATACACAACAATACACGTTACACAATACACAACATTACACAATACACAACAATACGCTACATTACACAACAATACACAACGTTACACAATACACAACGTTACACAACAATACACAACAATACACGTTACACAATACACAACATTACACAATACACAACAATACACTACATTACACAACAATACACGTTACACAATACACGTTACACAACAATACACAACAATACACGTTACACAATACACAACATTACACAATACACAACAATACACTACATTACACAACAATACACAACGTTACACAATACACAACGTTACACAACAATACACAACAATACACGTTACACAATACATAACGTTATACAACAATACACAACATTACACAATATTACACAACAATACACAACATTACACAACAATACACAACATTACACAACAATACACATTACACAACAATACACAACATTATACAAAAATACACATTACACAACAATACACAACATTACACAACAATAAACAATATTACACAACAATACACAACGTTACACAACAATACACAATACACAATACACAATGTTACACAACAATACACGTTACACAACAATACACAACATTACACAACAATACACTACATTACACAATACACTACATTACACAACAATACACAATGTTACACAATACACGTTACACAACAATACACAACGTTACACAATACACAACATTACACAACGTTACACAATACACAACAATACACAACGTTACACAACAATACACTACATTACACAATACACTACATTACACAAGAATACACAACGTTACACAATACACAACAATACACAATGTTACACAACAATACACAACATTACACAACAATACACAATGTTACACAACAATACATAACGTTACACAACAATACACATTACACAATGTTACACAACAATACACAACATTACACAACAATACACAATGTTACACAATACACAACCTTACACAACAATATACAACAATACACAACATTACACAATACACAATGTTACACAACGTTACACCACAATACACAACAATACACAATGTTACACAACAATACACAACGTTACACAATGTTACATAATGTTACACAACAATACACGTTACACAACAATACAGGTTGTGTATTGTTGTTAATGTGTAGTGTATTGTTGTGTAACATTGTGTATTATGTATTGTTGTGTAACGTTGTGTCGTCTTCTTCTTCTTTTCCTTTGGGCTTTCCCTTCAGGGGTCACCACAGC
>VXCM01004386.1:4428-48412 GCA_014773175.1 Lucifuga dentata
TGTAGTGTCGAGCAGTGTTAAATTTCAACTCTGCACAGAGTTAATATTTACTCCCTTACAGTGTTAAAATGCTAACACTTTGAAAAGTGTTGAAATAACACTTTAGGGAGTGGACCCCATGAGACACTTTGAAAGTGTTGAGATTAACTCTTATAGAGTTATTTTGACTCTGCTGAATATACATTTGGTGTAAATTTGGTGTAAATTCGTATTTGAAGAGATTTTCCTTAAATGATGAAAAGCTATATTTTGTATGTTTACAAGTGATCAGATAATGTAAGACCTCTCAAACCACCTTTAAAATTTGTATTTCAACTTGTATCTTTAAATTCTAACAATTTGATATGATATTATAATGTTTTTCAGTTTGATTACTAATTTTAATTTTAACCATGCATTAATCAATATCCCTGCCTCTCACCCAATGACCACTGGGATTGGCTCCAGCAGTGCCCCCACCCCCNATAGAAAATGGATGGATGGATGGATAATCAGTATTTTTTTTTTTGATATTAGCACTGAATCATATGGCTCTGTGTAATGTTAAAGAGTCAGCAGATGTGACCTCTCTGTGCTTTTAGCTCATTGTTTTGGTTTTATGAGCAGCCCTATAATCAGCCCCATTTCCAGCATTAGAAAGCAGCTGTTTCCGTTGAAAAAGCTGTGATAAGCTGCCTGTGTGCTACCGCTCAGCACTAAACGACTAAGTTAAGGAGTAGCTGGTGAAGTCAGCACCCTAAAGTTAGACTCAACAGATTCTAGGGAGGGGAAAAAAAAAAAAAAAATCTGCATTATGCAAAGTTCTGTGTCTTGGCTGATATTTGGGCAGAGCATACAGAATGAGTCCAAACTTACTCCACTAGGCACTAGGGTTCCAAACAAGCCAAAATTATGAACATCATGGCACTGAGAATGCTATTTTATAGCCTTTTCCCATAGCATCTGATGACAGAAGATTCTGCCTTTTGTTCAAATAAAGTGTAAAGAAAAGAGCCCCCAAAACTGTCTATGTGCACTTTGTTAAATGTAGCACCAGGAGTTCCCGGGGAAACAACATTTCATCCCACCTGTGTATTTGTATATGGATGGTTTGACAATAAAACTCTGATTGATGGTTGATTGATTGAAAAATCATGGACCCTGAGACAAGAATGGACATTGATTCTTGTGATTTCACCCATCGTTCTGAAATCCATGGGGACAGAGTATGTTAAGAGGTGACAGTTCTGGACTCGCTAAGGCATGAATGACTTGTGACCAATCAGCCTTTTGCATGTAATTAGGTTGAGGCAAACAGCATGAAGAAGTTTTGCTATATATCCTGTTTATGTGGACTGGTTTTCATTTGCAGTGCCAACTTAGTAGCACTGAATCATTTCTTGACTGATGTTAGTAACCTGAGTCAGATCAAATTGAGCGAACAGTTAAGTACCAGAAGATATTTTAAAGTTTTAAAGACTAGTGGGTGTCAGGGCTAGGAATAGGATTCAGAAGCAGACACAGCAGACAAAGGCTTGCTGAAAGCTGAGAGACTTTACTGACAGGATGCAGTGAATACAAAGTCCAAAACAAGCAGGGTCATACACAAAAAGGCAGTCCAAGACCAGGCAGAGATACACAGGGACAAGGTAGCAAAACAAGGTCAACACAGGCAGGCTAAAGATGAGTATAACGGCTGGAACGGACTAGCAAGGTACTTAGCACGGTCTGGCAGAGATTACAAGGAACAGATAGGTATATATGCATAACAACACTAATGAGAAAAGCAGGGCAGGTGTGTGATGCAAGTCAAGGATCAGGTGCTGAATGGCAGTGATGTAAGGAGAGAGGAAAACCCTGGACAGGAACAAACTGAACTTGGAACAGACACAGAGACAAGAGTTGAATGCAAAACATGGAAAGGACACTGGGCAGAGGAACAGAGAGAGATTAAGAGGAGGTGCTAGCAGAGTCCCTGACAACTGGGTGTAAGAACCTTCAGTGCTGAGGTCGTTACTGCTCCAAGCTGAGCAAACTTCTCGTAGCCATTGGCAAAAAGTAAACTTCTGACCCTTCTTTTTCTACAGCTTGATCACCTTCAGAATATTACTGTAAAAAAGCTGATGCACTTCATGCTGGTTAACCATTTTCATTTGTTTGAAGTGAAAGCTTTCCAGATGAGCACCCTCATTTTCCTGCTGATGCTCCCACTCCAGTACCCTTTTACTCTGAATGGAACTGTATAAATAAAATTGTACAACAAATGGAATACAGTTGTGATAACATAAACCCTTTATGTTATCACAGCTGTAGCTTAATGTTCTTTGCAGGAACAAAATTAATACAAAAAAAAGTTATGTATGCTAACATTGCTTGAGAATAAGTATTTACATTAGTTTTGTAAGAGGAGTGATGGAGCTGCATGAGAGAATGACGACAGCTGTTGAATGAGAATCTGTTTAGATGTTGGTGGAGTGTGTATAGTACACGGACAGAGAGTGGGTCTGAGAAGGGAAGCTACACAAAGAACAATGACACTGTGCAACTCATTTATACGGTCCAAGTGACCTTCATATTCAGTAATGGAAATACTGACTTTCAGGATGTCAAATAATAGTTTACAATGACAAAGACTGATGAAATCATTATTTCTCATTAGGTGTTTGATTGTTCACGCTGAAAAGGTGACAAAATACTCAAAGATGTCATTATGTAAAAGCTTCAACTAGCCCAAGTTTCATTTGTACTCCAAGTGGGATTTGAACTTATAAGGTTAGGCTTGAAAGTCAGACATGCTAACCGCTACGCTATCAGGTAAGTGGCGCCTTTTCGCGGCCAGCGTACAAGACCATTGAACCCAAAAAAAGCGCACGTATTTTAAGAGTCGGTAAACACATCATGATGGTAGATTTTGGCTGTAACTGGACCTCCAGTTGCCAGATCAAAATTTTTAGTGTATTTCTTTGGTATTGAAAGGGAATCACCTGTGCTCAGACAGCCAGGCCGGTGATGGTGGCGCAGCTTTGGAGGCACTTAGATTAAATTCATAAAGGCCTTAATTGTTCAAAGAATGAGTCCCCTGAGTTGTTCGATGGGAATAAAACAAACCCACTCATCCACCAGCAATTTGCTGCCGCTCCTCTTTTGCTTTCCTTCCCACCTTGATTTGTTTTAAGATATGTTGGGTATATTTGGCATTTATTGTAGATAGGATAGTACAGATAAATGGCCTGAATCAAATCTAGAAGATTGATACTATACATGTTGGCTTCTGAACCACCGCGTCCCAGAGATCCTTTGCACACCTGAACACAGGTGGGAAGCTCCGATCATGACGTGAGTCTCACACGTGTCTCTACTGTGTGTGAGAATGTAAAAAACAGTCTCCATCGTGGAATTTTCGCTGTCTGCTGTTGTTTATCATGTTTTTTTCGTTTTTTCTTTTTCTTTTTCTTTTTTTGGTTAATTTGTAATGTCTACACAAAGGCGAAAAAAAAGAGGAGTAACTTCAGTTATTGCAATGTCGGAGTATTATTACTGTTTTTTTTTTGTTTTTTTTGACATCATCATTTGCACAATGGCACAGTTTTGGACCAATCATCTGATCGTGACGTAGCCAGCCCGTTTTTGAGTGAAGTCAGCGGTGTGTCCCAGGTCTGCATGGCTTGGTGGAAATGCATAGAGCACCATGGCTTGGCATGGTATGGCACGGATAAATGATGCTAAAACATCTCAGTGGAAAATTTCCAATAGAAACTATTTCCACCATTTTCCACTCAACCCTGAAAGCGTTCAAGCCTTTTGTTGGTGAGGAGAGATTTTTATTTCAAACAAATAATTTCATAAAACTCATGGTTGTTTTGTGAACAGCCATGCATAAGACAATGTATTTTTCTCTATTCTTTAATTTGAATTAAAAATACAATTTGGTCCTAAGTTATACTTTATTATTATTATTATTGTTGTTGTTGTTGTTCATCTAAGGGATTTCATTTACGTAATTTAAAATTAAATATATATATATATTAGTTGCTATGCATAGCATCATATTTACCTTTATATTTATCTTGTTGGTTTACTAGCAGTGTAACTCAAAAGGCTATGAGCCAACCTTGACAAAACTTGATGGAAAGATGAGCATGACCCAGGGAAGAACGTTGAATGATGGTGTGGATCTGGATCCAGGGGCAAATCTATGAATATTTAAATTATTTCTTTAACAAAGTAAGATAGGGCATTTTGTAATGTCAATTTAATGGAATTACTGCACAGCAGGTTTAATATTTATTGAGACAGATCCAGAAAATATTACATTTATTACAATGTAGTTGTTTCTTTCTCTTTAGGCCATTATATTATGAGAATAACATTTTTGTGTAGGCTTATTCGGCCTTGGAGGAGGTATGGGTGCTAATGAGTGCTCCTCTAGCTTTTCTTGGAGTTGGGTTGAATGACAGCCGTAAAACAGGGCTCTGCTTTATCATTTAGTGACTTT
This sequence comes from Lucifuga dentata, assembly GCA_014773175.1. NCBI lineage: Eukaryota > Metazoa > Chordata > Actinopteri > Ophidiiformes > Bythitidae > Lucifuga > Lucifuga dentata. The sequence continues at coordinate 8,903 of VXCM01004386.1, forward strand.
CTAGAGTCATTTATTATCTAGGATCACAAGCAAACTGAAGCTTCTGCTAGTTAATATTTTTCAGATAAGCTTAACTATCACTGCAAATAAAAAACCATTTACGCCAGTGGACTGGCATAAATGCCAGTCCACTGGCGTAAATTTTCTCTCCCAGTTTCAGTCCATATCTTAGAATCCTATATAAAGATTGAATTATTTGTCCCATCAAAGTAATAACCTTAATGTCCTCTTCTCTTTTATCCATCTGAGTCTGCATATTACTTGTGGACTGGCACAGCTGAGGTGTTGTAGGGTGGGTAGGTAGGGTGGGGTAGTTAAAGTTTAATGACATTGTAATAGTTACATATTGAAAACGACAGTAGGCGTCTTACCTATGAACTGCTGAACTTCTCTAGCACATCGTGTGAAGCACACACCTTGAACAGCCCGTCGCAGAGGCCCCAAGAAAGACCAAGGTAAGGCTGAAAACTGTTTTATCCTTCTCAAATTGTAAAATGAAGATATATGAGATGTGAAGACAGGCTAGAATTGAGCTTGAGTGCTTTGTGTACTGTGTGGAATATGGAACAGTAGGATCTGTGCTGCTCAACTGAATCACTCAAGTTGTAACATGATCTGGTGGCTTTCCTGTGAGAGAAAACTTTGAGTTTTACAGTGAGGTTGAATAATTCAAACAATTGAACTCATTTAATTACTATCAGAGCTGTCAGAGCTTCAAGCTTTACACAATTATTTCAGAATCTCTCTATTTCCCTAGTGTATACTATTTTTTCCCTAAATGTCCTGTATATATGTAAAACATTCTTTTGACTATGCACACAAAAGAGCGTGTAGTCAAATGCAAAAACTAGAATCATGCAAATTCATAATATTAGCATTTTCAGCATGTGTTTCTTGGAGAAAATGTGCTATGGTGTGATAGTAACAGCTTTCAGTCAGCCTGGTCCAAATCCTTTGGCACAGCTAGTGGACTTGTGCTGGTTTGTGTGGGTGACTGTGTTCTCTCTCACCCTTGACTTGGCAAGAAATTCATCTGAAAGAACTGTGAGATACCAGAGTATGAACCAAAACGGTACAAAGAACAGGAGGTACCATAAAGGCTCAGTCTTTTTGAAGTGCTTAGCTTAGCTTCCCCATCATTCTATTTGTCACTCTAGCTTGTTTTCTGCTGAATGCAGGTTTCCTGTGTGAGCTCATGACGACTGGTAATCGTCCAAGCAGTTATTATTATTATTATTAATTAATAAAGGTTTATTTATTTTTTAAAACTAACTTTACTCTACCTAGGCTTGTTGAAACAGTCGTTACAGTGGGCATCAGTTGGCAGATATAAAGCAGCAAAACACAGAGATTGCTCGCTGGTAATAACAGACACAGATTCTGAGTTTTTAGATGCCAGTGATGCATTAAACAGCCTTCATCTGTTCTGAAAAGCCATCTGTTAAAAAAGGGAAGTGTTCTTGATTTCACTTCTAAATGCAATCCCCACGATCAAAACAAAGATTTTGATTAAAGTGAATTGGATCTCTTAATTGCTGTTGATATACAGTACACACAGGAAAATTATGTAGTCCGAGTATTACAAAATCTCGAGTAGTTTGTTTCTACATCATTTAGACATCTTTCTACGCATTAACTGGATAGATTCTAATCTGTACAATAATTTTTATGTGGAGCATTTCACATTTTAATGTGAGGTTTTCAGACGTCCTTTTATATCTGAAAAATTTTTACCGAACGAACGAACGAAAGAAAGAAAACAGTTAAAATGCCCTGATTATCCTGATTTTTCCAGCTGAGGACTAACTTTTCCTGCATGAGAAGGGGAGTGTGTAGCATCTGTTCGAGACTTATAGCCCCAGTAAAATAATAACATCAGACTTTTCATGTTGTATTGCAAAGCGTGTGTTTGAGTTCATGTATGTTTCTTCTAGGGCTGTGAATTGATTAAAAATTAACTATTTAATCGCAGATTTCTGTGATTAATCGCGATTAATTGCAGAAACTTATAAATTTGCAATCATTATACATTGAATAACCAAATTAATGTAGATTAATTCCCTGTTTGAAATCCCTGTTTTTATCTGCTTTATTGAACTGTTTCTTTAGTTTTTCAAAGTTGACATGTTCTTGTAAGGAAAATCATCTTATTCTGAGAATATGACTTTGTTCAAGGGGAAGTTCATCTTATTCTGAAAAGACTGAATCCTGTTTTTGTAGGGTGGTTAGTTAACAGTCTTGAATGTATTATACACAGCCATGGAGAGCAACGCAAGTAAGCCAAAGTAAGGCTAAAAGGCTGTGAAATTATTTTTGTTGTTTATATATTTTTGATTAATAAAGCCATATATCAATTAAAACACACACACTAATGGACTGGGTTTGTGTGGTTTCAGCAAGAGTCATTCGGTAAGTTTTTAAAGTAGAATTTTCTATCTAAAAGTCTTTTCTTTTTCCTTCTCCATAAGTAGCGTGAACACATAATGTTAGCCACAGGAAGAGGGGGGAAAACAAAAACATTATCATAGCCTCCAAAAGTGAACAAACATGCTGCACAATAGCATTAATTCTTTTTAATGCCAATAACTAGTCCATATTAACTGCAAAAATTAATGTGTTAATTTCCCCAGTCCCTACTTTCTTCTTATGACACTTTCTGTTACAGTATCTTGTAACTTCCGGTCAGCTGAATGAATTTCATAATATACTCATATAACTGTTCATTTTCTCATACTAACAGTATTTCTTTTTTTCTGATTTATTCCAAGCACAGCTATTTACAGATGCATTTTTATATGCTTTAAGTTACAAATGGTGTGTCTATCTTTTTACAGACATCAAACAGTATATTCATTATTTCTTTATAAGTATGGTCAGTAAAACCATAGTTGTGGCAGTGGCGGTGCTGCTGGTGGCATCGGTCGCAACTTTTCTGGGTGTTTTCTATGGTGTGGGGAAAAGGAAACCTTCAAGTGAAGATGTGTACTCCAGGGCAGCTGTGGCAGCAGATGCTGGACCGTGTTCTGTGATCGGCAGGTTCGAGCTCACTTCATAACACACACATGCTTCAACCCATTAGTGAAGATAAGCAGACATGGAAATATCCAGAGTAAACACACAAATATGAAATGATTCAGATACAATGCACACACACACAACTCAGCTCAAGGCTTTTAACACCATTGCTTTTGCATACATGTAAATTAGGAGTGTTATTATCTGTTGAAAACTATTCTGTATTCTGCTCATATATGAATAATGTATCTGTATTCGGTTACGTCCCATAAAATCCCACCTAATATTTACTGTGTACCTGCCCAGCAGACATATGATGCTTTTTTTTTTTTTGCCGTTACCTTCACTTTATAGTGTAATATGGGATTATGTATTGAACGTTGTCAAAGTTGCAAACTTGAAGTTGAAATGCCTCCAGTAAGACAAACCCACAGGTCCTGAACTGTCCTGAAAGCATCATTTCTGATGAGTCATCCTCCTGTAACATGTTCATATCAATATGTAACATATTTAAATTTACACACTTGGTTAGACACACCAAGGAAAATGAGCTTTGTGAGCATCCCTGTCAAGCAGTCTATGTTGTTGCAAGTTCAGGCCTCACACAGCTGGCCAATCAGAACAGGGCAGACTTTTCAGCAATGGGGTTTTAAAGAGACAGTACCGTATATGATCTGTTTTCACTCAGTGTGCACATCAGTATTATAGCAGACTAGAAGGGGATCGTGGTGTTTTGTTTTTTTTTGTTTTTGCACATTAAATTATTTTAAATGAAAACAAGAACACAAAATCTGCATATGTCCCCTTTAAAATGTTTAAAGCATTCAGTTTAAAAATGGAATTAGCCCTTCACTAACTGTGTGTGTGTGTGTATGTGATTATTACCACAGAGACATACTGGAGAAAGGGGGCTCTGCAGTGGATGCTTCCATAGCTGCCTTGCTGTGTGTGGGGCTGATGAACGCTCAAAGTATGGGAATAGGAGGAGGACTTTTCTTAACCATCTACAATGCAACAACTGGTACAGCTTTACACCTTTGCACCTGCATATTACAACAAACATACCATTAGCTATTACATACTAATTTAACGTGACATGAACATCAATTAATTGTAGCACTTTCTGATCATAAATGCGTACTTATAAACACTCTGACTTTCACACAGGGAAAGTTGAGACCATCAATGCCAGGGAGACGGCACCAGGAAATGCAACAGAAAACATGTTTGGCAACAATACAGAAATATCCCAGCAAGGTAATGCTTAACTAGTTGCATCAGTCATGGAAAAAGACCTGAAAGGAGCTGTAGTTAACTTTATCGTGAAAGAAGATAACCTTGTGATAAAGATAAATGTTAGTGAGTGTGTATGTGTGTGTGTGTTCTCCAATAGCTGTAACATACTCTCAGGTTGTTTGGGTTTAAAATATAAATCCCACCGCACAATGTGTACCAGTGCTCTAAAATAATGTCTTAATAAGTTACCAGGCTGTGTAACTATACTGTATGGTTTCCATGTGTGGTATAGGAGGGTTGGCCATTGCTGTACCAGGGGAGATTCGAGGTTATGAGATGGCACACCAGCGACATGGAAAATTACCTTGGAAAGAATTGTTCCAGCCAAGCATTGAACTGGCAGAAAAAGGCTTTCCTTTGGGTAGGGCACTTGCCTCTGCTCTATCCAGTAACAAGAAGATCATCATCAATGACAGCGCCCTTTGGTGAGTTGCAAAAGTCAAAAACAGCTGCTATTGGTGCTGCATTTAAAGTAAAAAATTACAATATTTCAGAAAAAAAAAATCAGTTTCAGATTATTTCACAATATCAGCTCTTTTCCTATCTTTCAGTGAAGTGTTTTGCGGGACAAATGGTGATGTCCTAAAAGAAAATCAAACCATTCGATTTCCCAAGCTCGCAGAAACCTTAAGGAAAATAGCAGAAAATGGTGCTGACGCCTTCTACCAGGGACAAATCGCAGATGACCTTGTGATGGATATTCAGACATCAGGTTGTAAATGTTATTTTCCAAGAAGCCTTGTAAAGTTTTTTCAAACGAGTATGACTTTATAACTTGATGCCACAGTTCTTAATTTCCTTGACATTTAATACACCTCAGTGTCCTGATAGTGTACAATTTCAATGGACATGTGCCAGTCAGAAAAAAAAAACAAAACACTTTATTATACAAAATAACATAATAAAATGTAGCTCCCTTTTAAAATCTAATTTCCATGAGAAGGAAGCTGTTTAACATGTTTTTGCCAAACATGCACAAACAGCATTTCTGTGTTTAGGAGGGATTATCACACTGGAAGATCTGAAGAATTATGTACCTGTCTTGGATGAAAACCCTTTAAAGGTGACTGTGGGGGAGTACACCATGGCTGTTCCTAATGCCCCTGCTAGCGGCCCTGTGCTCTCACTGATATTAAACATCCTGAATGGTAAGTCTTAATGCTTTGTACAAAACAATCCTGACAATCTGCCAGTTGCTGTCACACAAGAGCTTCTTTGAACAGTTTTGGGGAATCTAGACAGTTTGATAGCGGCTAGTTACTGCAAGCTACTGATCTACTTTCAAAGTGACCTAAAGCTACCTAAGAGTATCATATGTGTTCTATTGTAGGACTGAAAATAGCATTTTATTTAAAGTAATGCTATTTATAATGCCATGCAATCTCTTAGCTAATATCAGCAAATTTTGGGCTTAAAGATCCTGAAATAGCTTCACATTTGATTGCAGGTTGGACCTCATTTTAAGCTGAAGTTAGATGCTGCAAGGCTGGGAGCAGCTGAGGTCATCAAACTTCTCGTACAAAAATTATCATAATGGTGTAAATTATCCTGTCTTAACAGGTACAATAAACCTGTCAGGAGAGTGATAGACATTCTATCACATTCTATCATACTTGCATAGTGAGCGTACAGTACACTGAGTACATTTATATGTGCAGTCTAGTCTAGTCAGTTAAAATAAGTGGAAATGTTGGTTTGTCACAAAACAAAATCTTTCTGCTGTAGACCTAGAATGTGAGGTGCTTGAACTGAATTACGCATGAATGCATGAGGTCACAAAGCAATAAACTGCAGTTAGGACTGAAATTGATCTTTTCTGAACTTAAGTTAGAGAATAAATTAATTAAAACAACAACTCAGAAAACTGCTCAGACAGAAAGAGTTTTTGTTTTTTCACTGAAGTAATTAAAGTCCAAAGCTAATTGGTGTATGAGTCAAACGTTCAGTGTCTGCTGCACCGCCTGTTGCTATTTAAATAATGGCTACCTTATCTTGCATCTTTTGCAATCATGTATTGTAGCTCTCGTCTATTGACACCTCCTGCGTTAGCCAGCTGTAGATTGTAGCTTCTCTGCTGTTCAGCTACTCGTCACTACAGTGACAGTGTCTCCCTCTGAGGATTACACGAGAAACTTCCTTATAAAGTAATGTCTATGAACCTTCCCTTCCTCTGGCTGGCCACCCACGCTCTGTGCTCCTCCCCCCTTCTCTCTCTTTCTCTCTCACACACACACACACAAATGAATCTTACCAATTTATGTCTAACTGGACACAGCTGAGTGGTGGAGGCTTCATGCACATGTCAGTAGCTGCCCAAACTTTCATCCTGCTAATTTACTCTGAGCCTTGCCTCTGTTAGACAGCTGAAAGTCGTCAAAGCAAACCCTCAGCCTCCCTCCTGTTTCCCTCTGTGGCAGCTCGAGCAGCTCTCCTGGTCTGTGAGCGGAAATGAAAGAAGCTTTTAGACTAAATAAGAACAGGAAAGGGCTGAATTAAGTTACTTTAGCTGTCTCCTCTTGCCACCTGAATGAAGACAAATGAGCGGGTGAGACTCTAGTTACTGATGATTGTTGTCCTTTCCACAGGGTACAACTTCACATCAGATAGCATGGCAAGCACTGAAAACAAGATCCTAACCTACCATCGCATAGTGGAGGCGTTTCGCTTTGCTTATGCAAAGAGGACCTTCCTAGGAGATCCACATTTTCTCAACATCACAGATGTAAGGCCACCATAATTGCTTGTTACATTTGGAATCATGCAGTTTCTAGGTGAACTTTTCTTACATTCCACGAGTCAATTTCTGTTCTTCCCTAAGTGATAAATGAAACTGCCACCACACATTTAATTTGTTCATCACATTGATAGGTGAGCGTGCTACTTTTATAACACACACATCAATCTTTCAGCCATGTATGACTGACTACAACCACATCACAGGGTATTTATTGCTGCCATCTTTATTTTACTGCAGAGAGAGTGTTTGAAATAACTGACAGCTTCCTCTATTTTGCACTTCCACAGGTCAACTCTGTTAAGATAATTTGCTATTGGTTCTTGGCATGAATCCACATGTTAAAATTTACCCAAGTTAAAACCGAAGCTGAAAGAAATTTACTGTGTCTTGACAAATCCCCTAAAATGAATTTGATTTGCTGTGAAATCTCACCATCATGAATACACTTGTTACCATTTAAATAAGCAAAATTCTAACTACATTGTTATTTGGGACTATTTTTTTTTTGGCCATATGCATTCATATGCATCTACACTGCTGGTTTATGCTGTGTCCAGTCTCATTATGTAAGAGTGAAAATAGTAATGTTAAATAGTGATGAAATTACATGTATTTTGTTAGATTAGCTATGTATCTTTGGAGTAGCTGCCATGCTGTTTTAAGCTCTTTAATGTCCTGAAAGATTTTAAGAATGTTTTGAGTGTTTGACATGCTTGTGGTTTTACCATTGCACCCTATTTTTTTAAGTTTATGGGGAAAAATACTTCTCCACTAACTCAACAATCCCTTTAATCAATTTTTAAAGCATGATTCTAATTTTTATAATGTTCCTCTTTCTCCTCCAAAGTTTATCCAGAATATGACTTCAAGTTCCTTTGCCAGTCTCCTCCATGAAAAGATTACGGATAACACCACGCATCACATGGACTATTACGAGCCTCAGTTTTACCTGCCTGAAAACCATGGAACCTCACACCTCTCGGTCATAGCAGAGGATGGAAGCGCTGTGGCAGCCACCAGCACCATCAACCTATTGTATGAACATCTCATTGGCTCAGATAAATGTATTTATTCAAGTTTATGGTTCAAATTCCCATCATGCCATAAATGGTCTCTGTTTGCCTGCAGTTTTGGTTCCAAAGTCATGTCAAGATCAACAGGAATACTCCTCAACAACGAGATGGACGACTTCAGCTTCCCCCTCATCACCAACAGCTTTGGAGTACCTCCTTCACCGAGCAACTTCATCAGACCAGGTTAAATTAAAGCACTGTCTCTCTCTCTCTCTCTCTCTCTCTCTCTCTCTCTCACAAACACACAGACGTGTTGGCAGCGTTCCCAGAGTTCCCACACACAGGTCAGCCTGTTACACTTGTCGATTTTATGTGCATTCAGGGGGAAAAATAACACAATTAATCTCAAAGGACATGCACTTATTTTAATTTGCCTTGTTTTAAACTAAAGTTACCATTAAATTCTGTTTAAAAGGGAAAAGGCCGATGTCTTCCATGTGTCCAACCATCCTCTTTGACGACAGCAACAAAGTTAAGATGGTGGTAGGTGCCTCAGGAGGAACACAAATTACTACTGCTATTGCCCAGGTGAGCTTCAATCATCAATAAGCTGATGCAGTTTTCTCGTTTTTTTTTTTTTTTTTTTANTTTTTTTTTTTTTTTTTTTACAGCAATACTATGATCCTGGAAATGAATATGCTTGTGATACAGCAGAGGTTTTTGTCCTGTTTGTCTGTTAGTTAGCTGCAGTGTCTTTTAAACTATTGTAATGAATGTTAGCTAATGTTGGTAAAAATGCACTAAAGAAAAATTTATTACATTTTGGTGATGATTGCACCACCAATTGGCAGTTCATACACTTTTTTCCTTTTTTTAGATCCTTTTTTCCTTTCTCTTTCCTTTCCTTTAGTTCATATACTTGATATTTTGATTAATAACTCCTAAACCATTCGATGCAGGAACAAAGCAATTTTCCTTAGTGCAACATGAATCGATACTTGACATGCCCATTTCCACTTGCTTGTATATTTTGTGTTTTTTTTTTTTTTTTTTTTTTTTTTGCAATGCATCTGTTGTCTGATCTTCACCAAATTTCATCTATAACATCTTGGATGAGACAGAAAAAAATCTGAATTGTTTGTATCACATACCATTTTCATGTAATTGATTCATAAGTTCTTGGAGATGTGGTTTATTTGACATAAATTGCCATCACTGAAGACAAGATGCAGCTGCAATCAAATTTAAAGATTCACTTGTCAGCCTCGAGATGCTGCAAAAATATACTGAAGTTCACTCATAGATGACGCGACAGCAACATGATAAATTTAAATGACACAACATAATGTGACTCAAATTTTGCACAATTTATCTTTGTACAAATCTTTTGTATTTCCAGACAGGATTTAGCTTATTTCCAGCTCCACAAAATTGTCTACAATATGAGTATTTTTATTCAGACCATGATCCAGATGCAGATTAAAATCTTTAATACATTTTCTATGAATTAAAATAACAAATTTAGAGGACTGTGCAGCCCTAGTGGAGGTATACACTCTCTGGGTGCTCTCTTGCATTGAATTAGTCTTTGGCTGAAATGTTTGTTGTGTTGCAGGTGATTCTGAATGCTCTGTTCTTCAAGTACGATCTAAAAAAAGCCGTGTCAGATCCAAGGCTTCACAACCAGCTGAGTCCAAACAGAACTGTAGCAGAGCCCAGCTTTGACAAAGTGAGTGTCACACATAACAAACAATACTCCCATATGTGACTTACAGGGTGAAGTGCTGGGTGAGGTGCAGTCATAACCAGAACCTGTACTGTTATATTTTCCTTCAGGGCATATGCAAAGGAATACATATTTTAGCATATTTGTTGGCTAATTTGTGCTCTGATTAAAATAGAGCCTTTCTATCACAGTATGTTCACCTTTCTGAAATCTTCTGTGATGTATTTCTGCTGGTTAGACAAATCGAACTTTAACAGTCAAATAGAACTTCAACTTCAAACCTTTAATACGTAAAATACAATGACAACTACTAAAACTGATCCAAATCTGTCTGTTTATAAAATGCATGAGTTCAGTGACTTTATTGCACATGGGATAAAAGAGAATTTGTATCTATTGCACTTCACCCTCTGTAGCCTGAACCTCCAACCTGAGGGAAGAGTTTCAAATTCCCCACTAAGAGGATGGAGTGAATTGGCTTGAACTGCCTGGGCTTTCCTCAAAACCTGATGAGAACAGATGGCTGACAGGGAAGACTGCTGCTTACTAATGATTTTACTGGCTGTTTTAACAATATTGTTCAGTCTGTCTAGTCTAGAACTACAGTAACTTTTAATTTTAACCCTGAGGACATTAGTCTAGCTCATTTTGTTGCTGTTTTAAATTTAATCAGCAATTATTTTTATGGGCTGGTGGGTGCATTAGCACTGTTGTCTCACAGTAAGAGGAACCTAGGTTTTGTCTGACCTGGGCCTGTGGGGAGTTCTCTCCATATCTGCATGGTTTCCTCCAGGTGTTCCTTTATCCTCCTACCTCCAAAACCATGCAGATCAGGAGAACTGGAAACTCTAAATTGCCCATAGGTGTGAATGTGTTAGCCTTGTGATATACTGGCAACCTATCCAGTATGTACTCTGCCTCTTGCTCCGCAGCCCTACCTGCACAGAATATGCAGGTATAAAGAAGGGATGGATGGATAGATGACTTCATGCATTTATTTAAACATGTATACTTACAACTGTAAGCTTAATACTGTTTCATATTGGGGTTTTTTTATTTGTATTGAAATAAATGAACTTCCCCAGTGCCAGACATTAAAGGGAAATACCACCATTTTTTATAATTATTATATATTTTACCTAATTCCCAGAGCAGCTCAGTTTGTGTTTGTGAAACTTAACTGCCCTTTTCTACAGCTAGAAACTGGAGAGACTTGATTTGATCATTCCTGTTTATCTGTTTTATAGACAGTAAATAAGGTGTTGACTTTGTAGACTCACCTAATGTTTTTGTGTAAAGTTTCACACCAAAGTAGAATTTGTATTATAGCTGTTAGCAATACTTCATTGGAATGTAAAATGAAATTTGGTGTGTCCATTGAAATTGGCATTTTATGGCTCCAAAAATATCAGCACCACCATTCACTGTGCCTCATGGTATGTTAACTCACAAGTTCAGTGCTTCTCTTCACAAAAATGAACATCTTTCACTTTAAAATATTTGTCATTTTCCTTTAACAAACTGGGTTACATACACACAAGTCTTCTCTTTGGCTCAATGTGTTTCCTGACTCTTTGTCCTCAATATGCTCGTGTCCGCAGGCCATCCTGGAAGGTTTGGCATTGAAGAATCATGAAATAGAGTTACTCAAATCAACAGGAGCCGTGGTTCAGGCCGTGGTACGTCACGATGACGGACTCCACGCTCAGTCAGACCCCAGGAAGTGGGCGTATGCTGCCGGGTACTGAGTACAAAAACACACCTCTGATTATGCAGAGACTGAAGCTGTGTGAACCTTGACACCAGTGGGACAAACTGAAAGATTGGACACTTACAGGGTCTCCTGTTGTTCTCTGATCATTTTAGAGTAATGTCCATGTCCTACATAAAGCACAATTTAGGAAAAAAAAAAAAAAACCCAAAAAAAACCATCACCTTATCAAGAACTTGAACACTAAGTGCCTCAGACTGAAAATGTGAGTACAATCTCATAACTTAATTGTATGTCTGTGTGATCAGATAATTCCTTGTGAGTAGGATATTTAATATAATTTATAAAACAATTTTACCATATTTTAAATATTGGTAAAATTACTTTAAATTATAACTTTATTTATCAAGAGTTTGTCATCACATCTTGGTCAGTGGCCTTGCTCTTCCTCATTTTCTTGATTTCAGCACTGGAACAATGTCACGCTAAGTGTAGATGTCAGATGAAAGAAAACAAGCACTGTATCCTGGAATGAAGTGATTGTACCATTTCTGCCTACTTATAAAGGATTTTTTTCAAAACATCAGCAATGTCATGTTTCCTGTTGCTTTTGTCCTTTAAAGAAATGTCTTTTCTATAGTCATTAGTGACTTAGATGTAAGGAAATAACCACCTGAAGAGGAATATCAACATTATTTCTTAGTCTTTTGAGACTTTGTGCAAACTGTAGGAACCCTTGTCACAGACTGCAACACTTCAGGGACCACCAGTCTTACATAATGACTTACCGTAATTTCCCATAAACCAGAGTGCAATAAGAGCCTGTAATAATCCCATAACATTACAGCTGTTCCAGCCAACTGTCTCCATGGGGATTCAGGCTTCTTTTCTCATCTGCCACCGCTCATGAATGTAAATGAGTTATATAACTACTGAATTGTAAAACTGTAAAATTATACTGCATTTATCTAGTTTTGCTCTAAACTCTAGTTCATATGGGGTAATACAGTAGTAAAAAGTGGCTGAAAATTAACAAAATGTACTGAATCTTGACCTCTTTTAAACCTTACATTAAATAAGATCTCTGTTTTCCAGATACGTTATCTGGATAATGACAGCTGATATCCTGGATTTGCATTTACACCCTTGTATCAAGGTGCATGTTGTATTCTTGAGTCTGCCTGCATTGTGATTGGATGATAGGTAAGTCATTATGCCTGTATCTCATACTGTTTCTATTCTCTCAGACCAAAAGTGCTGGTAATGCTCTGTATTTCGTCCATCCATTAAAAAAACATTTTGTATTGGCCATTATCTGCATTCTCCAGTAGGTGCAGGTATCTAATTATGGAAAGTCACAGCTCTTGATTCAATATAACTTTATTAACAATAGCCAGTGGACCCAGGAAGACAAAGGGGTGTAACATTTTCAAGTGGGCAGATTTTATCTTATGAATGTGGTTTGAAAGATTGAATTACATTTATACCTGGCTAACTGTGACACAGATCTGATCGCAATGTGAGCTAGGCAACATCCTTGTGATCCAGCAGATTTGATTGCATTTTAATAGCAATGTGTTCTGGATGCATTTACACTGTGCATTAATGTGTTTTTTGTTATCTGGATAACATATATGGGTGGAGATCGCATTTTAATTCAAGGTATAAGGCTGTAAGTAATTTGCTTTTTTAGATGTATGAAAATGAACCTCATTCATTCATTCATTTTCATTCATCTAAATGTTCAAAACTACTTATGAAAAATTCCATTGTAAGGGCTCATCAAATATGAGAAATTTTGCCAGTAGTATTTCTCTGCAAGGGAATTTGGAAATGAACTACTCCAAAATGCTATAGTAAAAATTGTTCGTAATATGCTTAAAGTCCAGGAAATGCTGAATCCAATCATTCCAGTTTTGTCAACTACTTCTATAAACTTCAAATTTTAGGGCTCATTAAATATGAAATATTTTGCAAAATATTTGAGAAACTTCCCTTTATGATCCAATATATCAGAATTTAAACAAACATAGCTTTGGTGATCTAGTAGTCTCATTACTCAGATTCACATGTTAAGTGTATATTATTAAAATACATCAAAAATATTGTCTCTGTATCAATGCCAAAAGCATTTCTTTTTTCTAAATCAAACTTCTGCCTTTGGTTGTATCATGCTGATATGAGATGCATGTGTGATAACAGGAACAAATAACTACTGTTACTGAACTGCTGTACTGTGAAGATAATTTGCTTTATCAGGGGACTTTGTGACTGAAAGTGATACTACAGTAACACTGGAACGCAGATAGTAAAATGGATTTTAGGATTTCTCTGCTTGAGCGACACTATTAGTGGAAGACTAGTCTACATCTAATTTTTCATGGCTGTTTGTTGGTAAAACTTAACATTAAAGCTCTGAAGTTACAATATATCTCGAATGTTTGTCTTATATTAGATCGTGGTGCTTCATACAGAGTAAAATGTACATGTTCTCATAACTTACACATGCCTCCGAGGGAAACGGGGCAGAATCCACTTAAGAAGTCATTAATCTCAAGTCTTACTGGTGAAATATATCTCATTACTGTTTCTTTTGTCTCAGACCAAAAGGCTGGTAATGCTCTGCTTTGGGGCAGAACATGAAAGGAATTACTGCTGATCATACTATATGACCAACAAGTCAGAAATGTATATGAAATGCAGTTTACAGTGGTAAAAGGTAACAAGTTGAATTAGTATATTTCAGGTGTTTCTGGTTGGGAGATAATGTAGATAAAATAAGAGGCTCAAAACTTGTGTGTGGATTTAATATTTAAATTTCCTGCAGTGTTTCTCCATATCATATGATTTATTATATCAGATTTTACAGTCAGTACTTTCAGATATAAAATGAAGTAAGTTTTGTTCTTAAGTTGAAAAAAGTAAAGCATTTCTTTAAAGTAAAACAAGAGATCAGATTGTTTATACAAAATCTTCCTGTTCACAGCAAAATGTATTCACATCAGTCTGGATGTCACTTTGAAAGGGTTTATACATGGCTCATTTACAGCATAAATCAGTAAAATCGAATAATTCACATTTTAATAGTTTTGACAAGGCTTTGGTTTTGGCAGACTAGATTTACTTTTATGGCTCCCTGCTTCACATTAGACCAGTCAGGAGTGTATAATCCTCCACAGTCCATTAAAGCAGATCTCAGCAGCATCTGTCATTAAAGTGGCTTGACGGTGGAGGGTGTGTATGTCTGTGAAGATTTGCTCAAAACTGCACACTGTCAAGTGGACCAATCAGCTTACACTGGACACAGTTTACTGACTGAAGTGTCATTGATCACCAGTTCAATCAGAAAAGCCCCCCTGAGCCCCAAATTGCTCAAGTTTGTAGTCACATTTGAGGCACATTTCAGTTTCCTTAAGGTTTAAAGAATCATACCGGCAATCATGCATGTTTGAGCCCAGTATCAACCCACATATATGGTATGGTACCGACATGTTTCTAGACATAAAACCATATTTTAGTTTTCCTGTACCTCCTGTAATTTTTCAAATCCCCTAATATTTCGAATCAAATGTTCAGGTAATAACACCCACCTTAAAATTCAATGTTTCGCCTTTCAACACTTATGCACAATTGTGGGGTCATTTTAATCTCTGGGTAAACGCCATCTTCTCCTCTGACTGTATTCCCTGGTAGAGGCATACATTTTCTTGTGCAGCTCCATGTTGGATTGGTTAAATAAGGTTTCTTTGGCAAAAAAAAAAAAAAAAAAAAAGAACAAATTGACATTGTGTTTGCTCTGACAGATCAAGCTTCTCAAACAATAATCCTAAAATTTCCCGTTAAGTAGAATATTTTGGGAAATATTAATGTAAAGTGCACGTGGATTGTATATATTGGGCTCAAATATGCACAATCGTCTGTGCAGTCCTTTAAACAATCAGTGCTAAAGGTTGTGGGAACATGGGAACATGGTGCACCCCCAGGCTCTGTCTTCATAAGGTCAGTACCCTGCTGATTTTCCCATCTTCCTGCTGTCTGACACAGCTGAAATGCAGCTGCTCTCCTTCTCCAGGGCATTCACCACATTGAAGAAGTATTCCTGTTTAACCACAGTGTGTCCAAGAGCTCTCAGGCCATCTGTCACAGACTGAGGACACACAACACAGGCACACAATTTAATACCTATTATCCTTCCCTTTTCACACGTCAAAATTGATTTCAGGTAAATTAAATGAGAAATTGCGGGATTATGTCTTGGTAATCTCCACCAGACACCATTAACTTGTATGTCATTAGTAGACAGCGAGGACAAAAACATAGAGGGTTCACCTGATTAAACCTAGGCTCAAAGTTCACATTGTTCTTGGCATCCACAAAAACTACAGGAGCAGCAATGGCATCTCTCAGATTCATCCCCAGCCACAGGCGATTTATTATAGACTGCAAAAAAGAAAACAAAATGGTGTAATTAAATGCACAGAGAAGCAGACAAACAATTATACAACCAGTCTGACTTCAGTCTGAGTTACCAAGGCCACTGCTGTTGTAATCATGCTTCCTCCTGATCCACCAATCACAAGAATTCCTCCAGACTTTGATTCCAGTATCATTGGAGTCATTGAGGAGGGAGGCTGTTCACCTAAGACAACAATTATATTATTCTGGTTACTCTGAATAAAAGACTCATATCTATAAAATTCAATTGGTTCAGCTTGAAAGGCTAAAAGAAGGAATGGGCTGTGACATTACCTGCTTTCAGTGTGTCTGTTCTCCAGCAAAAATCAGCCAGTTCATTGTTGAGAATGATGCCTGTTCTTGGAGAGTAAATGCCTCCACCAAATCTAAAAGATAAACAGTAGAATTAACATTATAACTTGGTAGCTATACAGTAATATTGTATTTGAAGAGGTTTCCTGCTCACATTTGGTTTATGGTGCTGGTGGCAGAGACGGCCAAACCATCTTCATCCAGGACAGACACATGCGTGGTCCCAAAACTATCAGATGATGGTTTGACGTTGTAGTATGAGTTGTTATGGGTGCTGTTTGGAGATATCATCGTTCTGATCCGATCAATGAAGTGGGGATCAATTAAATGAGCTGCACTCTGAAAGAAAAAGCCATAATGACACATCTCTGAAAAGAACAATAATTTATATTGCTAGAATGAAATGTAACTGTAATTTATATCAACCTTTCCTTTATTGAAGGCAGGATCACGGATGCTTCTCTTTTGCCCATTAGCAAATTTAGTTGCTTCTATAAAATGATGGTAAGTCTGGATTTTCTGGTCACCGTCCAGAGATTTAGGAGTTAAATGGAACCCTGAGGGAACAGTGACAACCAATGTTAAGACTTGTGATTTAAAATCTGACAAAGACATTGGAAAAAAATCCCATAAGCCACCGGTCATGGGAGAGTCCTACATAACACCTTTCATTAGTTTGAGAATGAAGGCAAGCATGGCGCCCCCTGCAGGCGGTGGAGGGATGTGCATCAGGGTATCTCCCAGAGGGGTTGTCCACGCATCCTTCACCTGCACCTGGTAGGACTTCAGATCCTCCATTTTTAAAGTCCCACCTAAGAAAAAATGTGCAAAAAATACAATCAACTCTCATACCTTACATTTGAGACTTGAGATTACTTTTTCACCATACAAGCAAATTCTCTATCTTTGCCAAGTTTTTTTCTGCATCTTCAGACATATCCTCAAACTTGCCAGCCCTATTCTAACTTTGTACCAACCTTCAGCTTTTATGTCTTGGATCAAGTCATGTCCTATCATGCCATTGTAGAAAGCATCCGCTCCTTGCTCTGCAATAGTTTCCATGGTTTCTGCGAGCTTAGGAAACTTCAGTAAGTCCCCTTTGCTGAGAACTGTCTTGTTCTTGTTGCAGAAAACTTGACTGCAAAGGAACATCCATAGAAAGGAAAACACACATTATAACACAGGAACTACAAACAGAATACACATCATAGAACATAAACAAAAACTCACTCATTTGCATTGCATATATAGTATATTCAGTATATACATTGTTACAGACATCTACATTATATGTCTCTTTATTTAATTTGATATATTTTCTCATACAGCTACTCCACAAAATGCTAAATGATCCTCAACTCTGCAGGAATCACTGATGGGTGTTTTCCTCTCCTTCTGCTGGGTCTATAATCTTTAGAACTTTTCACAATATGTAAACTTAAACCCAAGATAAACTGTTTTTAACCCTATGTTTAACTCTCGACAAGCACTTAATGCTTATAGTATAAAATCTTTTGATGTTAGAATGTAATATGGCAACATAAGTCCTCCACTAAAACATTTACACAAGTAAATATAAAGAAGTCTAAGCAGTAAATTGTACTCAAGTATCAGCAGTCAAACCACTTATAGTGTTTAGTTTTACAGACAAGAAAAACCCTCCAGCTTTTCCCTTTCAGATCACGTGAAGAATAAAATAAATCATTCTAGGAACCTGAATTCACCAAGCAGTTAGTGAGATGATGTACCATAGAGATGAATTTTTCACATAGTTTTTTATCATGGGTATGCTCAGGAGGTGTCCAAGAAATTCTGGCATGGGGAAGCCTTCCCTGGCCAGTCTGATGGTGGGCTCAAACAGCTTGGCCCAGGGAAGCCTTCCATATTGTTTGTGAATTGCCTCGTAGCCTCGCAGCTCTCCAGGAACACCAATCCACTGGCTGCCTGTGGTGCACAGTTAGGAAACATCATCCAACAGAGCAGTGATCAAACCTTCAGGTGGAGTAAAGCTTTTATTTGACTCAAGTTGGTGAGTTTATATCAGCAAATTTGTGAGAAAATAAACTATTCTCTTATTAGTACATTTAAGGGAAGACTCCATGATTTTACTCATCAAATTCAGTTTATTGGTCATGGGAAGCACTATGCAACATGTGAAAATAACTGGAGGTAGATGTCAAGGAAACTGACCTCTATGACATCAGAAGGGTTTCTTCTGTTGGTGCTGAATTTGCTCAAAAGTTCTAAGACTGGCTTCAGTGGCATTTCTTTAGTTTTGCAAAGTGAAATAAGTGGAGTCCCCCTTTAAGGATTTTACTGATCTGTGTCTGGACTTTATTTGATACAATGTGTGGTACTTAAGACAGTTTGAGTCACTTAACATCCCTTTCTGTACTACAAAACTCATTTCTAGTAAACTATAAAGTGATACTTAAAATAGAGTAAATGAAAGTGAAAATGATGCTTGCAAATTTGTCCATGTAAGACATTTATCATGGTTTAAATATTTGGGTTGGCACTGCAATAACACTATTTTTTATATGAGAAGAAAGTCTGTACAGGTCTGCCTACCTGAGACCAATGAGATACTGGTGCGACATTCATTTAGCAAGTTAGTCTTAAATGACTGAGGGACGGTCTCTCTGGAGCTGTAGACTCTCACCTTGCCTGTGAAAAGATTAACGATTGGAATGATCACACTAATGAATCATAATGTCAATAATTCATTTACACGTGAGACAAAACTAAACTTAAACATCACAAATGAAGAGCCTCACCTGTTTTATCCCTGATGGTGACTATGGACCCCCCTCCGAGCCCCATGCTCTGAGGATTGACCAGAGAAGTGCACAGAAGAGCTGCAATGGTGCCATCTACTGCCGAGCCTCCCTGTTGCAGCATATTCCTGGAAGAACAAGAATTTTACTGAGTTTCTGGGAAACGTGTGTGATTACACAGTCACTCAGGCTGTGATAAATCAACACATCTACACCAGACAAAAGAGCACTGCACGCTGCCCACACATATTTTATTTTGTGATTGCATAATGTTACTCTAGACTGGGGAGTGTAGGGGTGGAGATGGATTATCCAATATCTTGCCAACAGGCAAGTTTAAACCCACACTGATACTTCGGTTAGGCTGCTTGCAAACATACCACAAAGTCAGAGGCTATGACAGGGCTTTTTACTTATTTTGTACGTAGGAACATCCTTTTTTTTTGGGGGGGGGGGGNGGGGGGCTATTAGTCAGATGTTGGATAAGGTTTACAATTTTAATTCTGCAACAACAACATATGTAAGCTGCAGTCTGGGAAAGTTCTGAATGGTTCTTTTTATGGAAAGGTGGTGAAGGGGTCAGATCTGTTCAATGAGAGAAAAGAGAAGGGAGTGTAAAAAATTTTGGCTCTGTGAAAGTTAAGCTGGGTGAAAGCATTGTGCTCTGAGAGATGAAACAGAGAAAGAGAGAAAAACTGGTCTGAGGAGGCAGCGTAACAAGCTGAAATTCAATCAGCATTAGAGGAGTCTCATGTAAACAGAGGTAAAACAGCAGATGTCATATCTTAGTGAGGTTTTGGACAGACATACGCTCTAAAGAGGCTCCAAATTAAATGGGCTTAGAAATGCTGATAGTGTTTTTATTTGTATGTAATATCTATAGTGTTTTGGTGTTTGTGGGGCTGTGTACAGAAGAGGATTAGGGCCACCTGAAAAAAAAAGAAAAAAAAGAAGAAGAATTCTGAGATTAAAGTCAGAATTCTGAGAAAAAAAGTCAGAAATCTGAGAAAAAAAGTCAGAATTCTGAGATGAAAGTCAGAATTCTAGCATTAAGGTCACATGACATCATTTTGCCTGCAATGTCAGATCTAGATGACTTGGTAAAGCTGTATTTCAGGTTTTCTTTCAGTAACAAGGAAACTTGTGATTTTAGCACGCTGGAGGAAAGCAGGGCTGGCCCTAGACTTTCAAGGGCCCTGGGCAAGTTTTTTGCTGGGAAGAAAGCAGTATGATCCAACTTCCTCAGCTAGGGACTGGGCCTCAATTCTCACAGTAGGTTCTGTGGCTTTTCCCCTCACCTCCAAAAGAGCCTCCCTGTTTTCAGCAGCCTGGAATCTTATAGCCTCTACACTTTTGACACGGCTTTCCCACCTTGTCTCAGACCAGGACTTCAGTGCTATCTTGATGTGTTTGGTCAAAATGGCCCATCTTTGAGTTGCTGCTGAAACAAGATTGAATGGCTTTTGTATGTGGCCAAAGAAAGCTGTGGCATCTGTTGACGTTCTGGCAGCATCTGCAACCACAAGATTTAATATATGGGCACCACATGGTACAAACAAAGCCCTTGTATTTTTTTTTTTTTTTTTTTTTTGAAGCAACAGAGCTTGCACTCCTTTATGCTTCCCCCTCATATTGGCACTGCTGTCATATGGTTGACCTCTGCAGTCATCAAAGGAAATATTTAGGTTTTCCATTCCAGATGGACACACTTTGTCCAGTTGTCTCTGATGCCAGGAAGAACCCCATGAAATGTTCCTTTACAATAGGTCTGTTCTCCAGGGTGACAGTTCTTATTATCATGGACATTTGCTCCTCATGTCCAGCAACCAGAGTGCAATCTAAAATTATGGAGTATAAGACTTGGACTCCTTGATTTCCCTGACCATGTGCTCCATCAGCCTGCCACTGATGGATTCAGTCAACTTGTTTTGTATTGTCTTTCTCAAGTAGGTTGCATGCAAGTTAATGCCACTTTCAACATGTTCAACATATTGTTTCATTATGGGATCAAACTTGGTCAATAGTTCTACCTCTTTCAACAAAGCTCCATTATTGGCCTGGTATAGTTGTCAGTGGACCCGCTGAGAGCCGTATTTCTTTGCGCCAATGACTGAATGATAGACATCAAACATGCTGGAACATTGCACCGACTTCTTTCAGCCTCCATAAGTGACATCTCTTGCTGGTCAATGATCTTCCTACTTTTGAGGCAGGCTTCCAACTCCTTTCATACTGTCATGTGCTTGTTGTGTTCCGGGCTGTTTTTATGATCTTTCAGTAGCATTGGTGCATTTTTCCAGTCACTGAGTCCATTATGGATTAATTTGTAATCCTTTGTTGAAAAAAGTTTACAACAAAAGCAATGAAGTGTGTTTTGTCTTTTGGGACATATAGCCAGCTCCTTTTAATTGTTTCCCCTGCTGGCTAAGATCCTTGTAAAGTAGTGATGATGACAGCTTCTTCCATCTTCTCTTTTTGGAAAAGTAAAACTATCCTTCACTTGAAATGGTCCTCTCATCACCAAATCACACATCACATCCGGCATATTAGGAGGCCAGTCTGAAGGGTCTATTGGCAGTGCATTATGGAGTTGGGTTGCATCACTTGATATTGCCTCAACTGCATGGGAGGATGGCTGGCTTGTACCTGGGAGCTCTGGTGCTCGATGTGCAGGAGTGGAGGGTGGCTGGCTGTGGTGATGGCTATAAATATTTCAGCATGGCATCTAAAAGAAGAATAATCAAACTCGATGAAATAAATTTTCAAAGAAAATAATGTCAAGCATCTTTCATCATGTCATCCAGGTTTCAAAGTCTTATTTATCCCACATGCAACTATACAAGTACAACAGTGAAATGCTTTTTCTGGTAGGTTCCCAGGCTGTGCTTCTTAAGTATAAAAGTATATGATAAAATAAAACAAA
This sequence comes from Lucifuga dentata, assembly GCA_014773175.1. Lineage (NCBI taxonomy): Eukaryota > Metazoa > Chordata > Actinopteri > Ophidiiformes > Bythitidae > Lucifuga > Lucifuga dentata. Next base: position 30,868 of record VXCM01004386.1, read on the forward strand.
ATAAAAAACAAGGATAAGGCAACAAGAGCAAAATTAAGAATTAAAAATGTATAAGTATGCTGTCTATTTACAACCAAACCAGCAGGACATGTATGTACATGAGTATCAATACTGCAAATACATGCAAAAAGTGCTGTACATAGTGCAAATGCAGCAACAGATGACTGTCCTTGTGTGTGTGTGTGTGTGTGTGTGTGTGTGTGTGTGTGTGTGTGTGTGTAATGTGAAGCACACTTAGAAATAAGTGACCTGCTTCATCACAGTGATTTAGATATAAACAAAGTCTGAAAGATGAGCAGAGTAACACCAATAACTAGCTAATAACTAGCTGATAGTCAAGTCAGCTTGATAGAAAACATTGGTTAGCCTATTGCAGGTTGAAGGTGCATGCGTAGTTCATTTGAATTTGACTTTCATTATTAAAAGTCAATATAATTCATTTAAAGGCAGTAATATTCAATGAAAAGTACATACCTCTGCTTTGAGTACGCTTATTATCCTCTTCTTTCTTCCTTTTCCTCTCCTCTGCCCCAGAAGAATAAGTCCATTTTGAACTTGATGATGACATAATACCACCAATACCACCATAATACCACCCATATGTGATTATCTTCAGCTCGGTCTGCAGCTTCATGCCTACGGCTGAATCATAGCCGTGCTGATATTCAGTACAACAGCACTCCCTCTCATGTGATATTGCTTAAGTATTTCCTTGTTACTGACAGAAAGCCTGAAATACATACTTTACCAAGTCATCTAGGTCTGACATTGCAGCCAAAATGATATCATGTGACTTTGCAGAATTCTGATTTAAATCTCAGAATTCTGACTTTTTTCCTCAGAATTCTGACTTTTTTAAAGTGGCCCTAGTCCTCTTCTGTAGGCCATGAGTATATGTGATTTACCTGAGATTTCCATGACTGTGGTTGGAAAGTGTGTTTGAGATGTATTTGGTTCAACAACTGGAATAATAGCACTGATTGATTCTTCATGGATTGACATGGATTTTTGTCCTCACGATCAAACAGCAAAAAAAAATGAGACACAAGTTTGACAAAAATTTTGGTCTGTTCAGTTTAATCTTTTTTTTTCTGACCTGGTTTTGTTATCGTGAAATTGAGCAATGTCATTTTGAATGAAAAGTAAAATATGTAGTGAACATGTTTTATCGGATTTGACAGACTGTACAATTTTATATTTCCGAAAGAACCCCTTTTCAAGTTCTTACCATGCATATGTTAAAAAGGAAAAAAGTAGTGAAACCTATTCTCAATGAGATTTGTGAATTATGTTCATTCCACATGTTTGTCAAAATTGAGGTCTTACGGAACTGATATTTGCTTTCCATCTTTATCCTTCTAAACAATTAAAGGGACACGTTTTTTTTTTTTTTTTTNTTTTTTTTTTTTTTGTTTGTTTATTTTTTTTAGCATGGCCTATGTAGCTACACCACATATAAAACTAATGTGAAACTCACTACAGGTGTGGCCAATGTTTAATAAACACAGGTGTATCTCTCTTTCCCTATAAAAACTGTTGATTTTGAGTGGCTGTTTCATGCTGTTCTTGTCAAAGCATGAAGATGTTACTGTTTTGCTTGCTGCTTGCTACTCCTTAAAAGGACTGATATCTGGGATGTCAACTGCATGTCAACATCCCTGAAGAATGATAGATTAACTGGATTCGTGGATTATACCAAACAGCATCAAACTGCTTGCATAGGAGCGACGACCACCCACAGACTTTATCTGACCCTATGACACTGTCGAACCTGGCCGAAGTTTGTGAAAGAACACTAGCCTTGACAGATTAATCTTTGGGTGCCTATACTGTTGTCAAATGAGAGCAAATTTACTTCTTCAACATGTGAGGGGGCTGCAAACACTCAGAAATGTCAGCATTGGATATCTCAAAACCTGAAGAAATAAAACCAATATCCACATGGTTACATAGATACCACGGAGCTAAGGGAAAATATGTCTTTGACAGACGTTGCTTCTGCTCGTGTCTGTCACTGTGAAACATGATGTTGCTGATAGCCTTTGTCTCTGAACAAGGAAATTAACCCTTGACACATGTTGGCAGAGGACAGACTTGCTGAGCTACAAGCACACCAGTGAAATCACTGTCCCTTTGTCTAAAATTTGAATGCTATGTTGAGAGATTGATGGAGTTCACATTGTGCCAAACAACTGCAGAGTACATCAAAGGAATGAGCAATTTCCACTCATCATAGCTGGTTTGGAAAGCTAATTTTCTCTCATAATCACATCCATCAGGGTAATTTAAAAATAAATCAGAGAGAGGTGGAAAAAAATAGTCTCTTGTAATTATTCTGATTCAAACTCCTGGGAGTACTGATATAATCTCTTCTTCAGAGCCTGTCATATCTCTTAAACTGCTTATAGCACTGCTCACTTCAGCTTTTTTTTAAATCTCAGCAACCTGCAACAGTAACTATGAAGTAAAGGTGCTGCTGTGCATCACAATCAAGAGCATTAAGTAAATGAATATTAAATATTTACTCAAAAATAAGATCCCCAAATGCAATGATTCCAAAAGCATGATTTTAACCAAACGTGGTATACATTAGTTTGTTTCTGAATAAACACAGCTTTTGTAGACGCAAAATGACGCTTAAACAGATTTACCTTCCAATCTGTGAACACAGTAGGGAGTCTGCAGAAACAGCCGCATGCTGGAAGGAGCCGCTGGAACATCTTTGGTAAGCAAATAAGGAGATGAACAGACAGATGAGAGCAACAGCTGCAAGTAAACCGGCTGAGATCAAGAAGCACACTTGCCAGGCTTTACACTTCATCATTGTAACTTTTAATAGGTGACACTAAAGTTTGTCTGGAGAAAATTGTTGCTGTCGCCAAGTGCGCTTTAACTCAGCAGCCTTTAATCCGAAACTCACTGCTTTACTCCTCCCCTCCATAACTGCTCTCCAGCCCTCCGCCTTTGCGGTTTTGCAGTCAAGCCACTTTTGTTTGCCACTCAGTGCTTGAAGTGGGCCGGTACGCACCGGTACGCAGCACCGGGACCTCTGTGATTTTCATTTCAGAGTACCGGGACATTTTCGGGAGTACCGGAACCTCTCATAAATCTTCCGTACTCTACTGCAGAACAACGCAGAGGAAAACAATCATAGAAACAATAGCAAAGGTTGCATACAGTTCTAATTTTTGATGAGCCCTAAACACTGAAATGTACATAAGTAGCTGATGAAACTGAAATGGTTGGATTCAGCATGTCTCAAACTATAAGCGCACACAAATTTCTGAACAATTTTTACTGCAGCATTTTGAAGTAAATAATTTCCAAATTCCCTTGCAGAGAAATAATACTGGCAAAATTTCTCATTTTTGATGAGCTCAAAATTTTTTTAATTTACATAGTTGATAGAACTGCATAGCAGTATCACTTTAGGAAGTGGCAGAACTTCCTTGAAGATTTAACGGATTTCACAACTGTGTTTTACTCTGGAACATCAATAACTCTTTTATGAATCAGGATTTCCTTTTCCTGCCTTTGTTATTATTCTGACCTATCTGAAAAATAGTTTTCTGTGCCCTGTTGGTGGTGAACTTAGTGTCAGTGACACAGAGGAGGTAGGAGTTTTAAAATGATGGCTAACATGCTACAGTGTCCCTTGATCTGTAACTCATCTCATGATTAAAAGTTTTACCAGAGGACATATTTCATTGTAGATTAGAAATAATTTTTAAAAAATGCACCAATTTTCAGGTTTCTGTCTTTATTTATTTATTTATTTTTAACTTTGTCTTCCAGCACAGACTAAATCAGTTTATCAACCTGGAATCCAAGTGATAAATTTCAATTAAAATTTAGCAATGTTTCCTTTAGCTCCAAAATAATCATGTGATGGCAATGCTTAAAACATAAGAGCTAAAAAGAAATAATAGATATGATATTAGAAGAGTGATGAAAGGAATGTGAAGAAGAGAGACAAGAGTTCTCATATGAAATCAGCCAAGTTTTCCTCTTTATGCATTCATAGAGATGCATTATCTTTTTCATATTATCAATGTAAAATTGATGCTGAATGGGGATTCTGCGTAAAGGGTTAATATTTGAGTATCAGAACTTTTTGCCTACATGAAGTGTTTTATTTTAACCAGATGCTGAATGATGTTGTGAAAGCTGAATGAAAGCAGACACAACTGAGATCTCCACAGCATCCTGTGGCTTCCAGGAAGCATAGGTTTGTCATCCTATGTTGAAATTTGCCTGGAAAACCCAAGAGAAGCAAGCCAGGGAGACACAGCCATCTCATGGAGTGTGAATGTGAAACTGACGAAAAACATCTTTGTTGAAGGTGACCACATAGAAACCATACACACTCCGTACAGACACTACAGCTCTAGCCAAAAGTATTTACCCCCCTCCCCCTTGTATTTTTGTGTAAACTTTTCTTTCTGAGTTNGCTCTAGCCAAAAGTATTTACCCCCCTCCCCCTTGTATTTTTGTGTAAACTTTTCTTTCTGAGTTGTCATATTACCTACTCTGAAATCCAAATTTAAGTCTAAAGTATAGTTGAATATTCTGAACACCAATAAATGAATTTGAATTTTGTTGTGTTTGGAGTGGTACTTTGGTAAAGTTTACACAAAAATACAGGGGGCTGCAATACTTTTGGCCAGCGGTGTACAACAAGCCAGCGTGTCTGCCATGGTGCAAAATTTCTTGCAGTTAGGAGTGAGTACCAAGTCTGAGCATGTGAGGTGGTAGATTACACTGGTTTTCAGAAAGGGGGAAATCCAATCTCATAACCCATCAGCAGCTTTAAATAAACCGCTTATAGGTTCATTATTCTTCTTGAAGAGGAATGTACAATGACATTGGATATAACTGAATGTTCCAGCATTCACAGCACTGCATTTAGTGCCGAATTCACCTCATGTTTTTGTTTGAGATTAAGTTTTTCTGCACACTATATAAACACAGATAATCATGTTTGCGATCTGAAAGATAGATATTATTGGAGACCAGCTCTTTCAGTTCAAGAATATGACTTCCATCACTGTAACCTTGCCCCTTTTTTCCTCTGCTGACCCTTTGAAGTCTTCCAGGATGGTTGCTGATTAGCTGCAGCTACATTTATCAACACTCAACAACTTCAGCAAAGATGCTGAACATGCAGGGGCAAAGGCACCAACGGTCGCTGTCCAGGGTGCTGACCCTTCACTTGGGCTCCTTGGGGAGCTGCATTCGTCCTCTGTCCTCAAGGTGAGGTGTTTTGTCCTTGCCAGTACTAAAATTCTAAATATTTCCCCTATTATCATTGCCTAAACTTTACTAATCAATACTAACATACTACACAATACTATTACTGGCCATGAATAGGCTTTACGAGAAGGCGTTCTCAGTCAAAGGTCAAAGGTCAAAGGTCAAAGGTCAACTTTATTTGTCTCCATGGATAAATTTGGGCATCGAGGTGCTGTTCCATACACATTAGTCCTGGTCCTTGTGGCCCACAGTACTGCATATTTTCCATCTCTCCCTGCTCTATGTGCACCTATAATTACCTAATCAGGTGTGTTAACTTTCTTTATCAAGTTGGTGCCTCCGAGATCTTGACTGGCTAAACATCCTACACCTTATTAGCTAAAACAGGTGTGGTACACTAGAGAGAGATAGAAAAAACACAGAGCTGTGGGCTCTGAGAACCAGGATTGAGAAGCTTTAAAGGGTGGATGTAGTTTTAAGCAGTTTTGGTCTGATTACAAGATATAATGTCTCAAGTTGCCAGTGCTCAGGTGAAACCTCAACACAAGGGGGAGATGGAGTGTATGCTTTCAGGAGTAAAACCCTCCAGTGAGAGATTTCTAGGCCAGTTATATTTATGGTAGCTTGTTGGCTTTGAGATTGCCTGTAATTTTTATTCACTTAAATGGGAATAATTTGGTGAAATGAATAGTTAATTAAACTGACAATTCCAACATAATAACAGCAGATATCTTATTTGGGATTAAACATCAAAACACACAAAATACAAACATTACTCTAAGATTTAAAAATAGCACATATAGCTCTTTTTCCATGTGAAAAGTTGAATAATAATCTCATCAGCATTTGCACACACACATACACACACAGTGATATTAATGGTTTGGGATTCATCAGCTCATAGTAACCAATGACCTTTTAATACCAGAACTGTAAATAGAAAACAGCCAGAAAACGGATGTATGGTAATTAGTGCTGCATGGGATTAATGTCACAGCCACATGACCAGAGTTTTTTTTTTTCTTTTTTCTTTTTATATCAGAATGTAAATCTCTAGAGTTCTGCACAGTGGTCATAAAGATGAATAATGGATCTTATGTTCAAGTACCAATATAAATAATCTCAGTATATTACACAGGAAGTGTTAAAAATGTGTAACTGAGAAGCTGTTAGAAAAGGATATTTTTGCAAGGATACTATACAGTAGGTTGTGTTTCTATAAATAGCTCATGGTTATTATTCTGCCCTCCCTTCAGCATGTCACCCCCCATAGCTCCCAACCTTGCCAGTCCTTATTCACTCAAATCCAGCATCCTCTCTGTGTGCTGTACCTTTACAGCTCAGAGTTTACAGCATCTTTCAGTCATGAGCATTTTTATTTGTATTTTTTGCAATCTGTAATCTTTTCATTCTTAACAAAAATAGATTCACGATCTCTAACAGTTACTTGTCGTGGTCTTCTATGCTTGTTGTGGATTATGTTATTGCTCACATACATTAAAATGCAACTGGAGGCTGAAAGATAGACAGGGGAGTGTCCAAAATATTTCATTTTGTTTATTCTCTGAGGCATAAATAGTTCCAAAATGAATTTAATCTGACTGAGTCGCTCCTGAAGAGCAAAAAGATGGAAATCAAAAGTAACAGTGAATAAAGAAATGGCCTACAATATGAATTGTTTTGTTCTGGACTTTTATTTTTGTTTTTAGCTCATCAGTACATGGACAAGTTGTAAAAGTCCTTTTTTTTTTTTTTGCTGAATTGATCCCTCACATCAAGAACAAACACAGTGTCTAGCAGTAATGAACAGTGACTGCAGTGTACCAGCCCTCCATTTCCGATGATGAGAACATTAGTTGAGTGGGTGGAAATTAAGCAGTTAAGCTCAAAGGAATTAATGCCTCCCTGATACAGCCACAGCTGATGAAACCAGGCACAGGCACAACATGTACTTCAGTGGACATCCTGTTGTCCAAAGTCTGTTGTAAATGTTAGGTCAGGTCATGATTTGGCTCCTTCAGAGGCTGTAGATATGCAGTAAGTGACACTTCCTTCAACAAAACAGAAGAGAACAGAACAGAAGAGAAGTGAAAATGGATTTATGTTAATAAAATATATGATTGGGGTTACAAACATGAAGGTGTCACAAATGTTGCTTATGTTATCTGGGTTAGAATGTTACCAAACCCTTGAATCTTGCAGACCCTAGAATCGTCCGCTTGACTGCTGGACCACAGAGTTCAGGAATAGATATTATAAAATAAATGAAAAATAAGGAAAGATGTGAAGAGTTTGAATATGACTGTCTGAAGCATATGCATTATCCTGTGACAGCTGATTTGAATACTAACACTGTGAGCCTGCATCCAAATTAATTAGCAATTCACTGATAATGATTTTGGGACCTGATACCATTATGCAATATTTTCTCACTCATATTGATCAATACAGATGCTAAATTAACATGTAATAATTGGGTTTTTGAAAGACCATTAATTACAGCATTAATAACAGCAGCAAAACAATTATTTTGCTAAATGGACAGTTTCAGTAAATCAGATACTTTAATAAACATGACAAATCCCAACTCATATAGGTCTCTCTCTCTCTCTCTCTCTCTCTCTCTCTCTCTCTCTCTCTCTCTCTATCTATCTATCTATCTATGTATCTATCTGTATGTATGTATGTATGTTTGTATATATATATATATATATACAGTATGTATGTATACTGTACTGCTATTGCTTTTTAAAGCTGATGTCATGTCATGAGTGACTAATACTATGCCAAAATACTGGTGCATCTCCAAATTCACAAGTGCCCAGATAAACCCAAGGCTTTCTCCAAACCTCCTCCTCACAGGAAATTGCAATGAAAGGAAAAAGAGAGGCTGGAACAGGAAAGTTTCAGCTGGAAGGATACCAAACAAAAGGAGTAATGTTAACACAAGTCACTTCAAGGGGAAAGTAGGAAGCATGATGTGTCTGTACTTCTGTCATCATAGACAATAAATTTATAATACCTCTTCCTATCAATGTGTGAGGTTATTATGAAATATAATGGAAGACTATCTTTGATGTTTGTAAAACGTAAGATCGCAATCAAAATAAAATACAGTTTAACTTTGTTAACAGGCCTGTAGATGATGCCACCTTACTTACACTACACACTGCTGAATACCACCCTGATATCTCTAACACCAGTGTCAGAATATTGTCAGAATTATGTCAGAATGACTTTAGCTTTAATATACTTGTATCAACTAAACTGTTATTAGAACTCAGAAATTTTAACCTCAACAGATCCAGCTATACGTGTTTCTTTGATTAATTAACATGCAGGTTGTGGTGTATGGACTATAACCATACTGGTTTTAATTTCTAGTGTACCACAGGGATCCTGTCTCGGTCCCTTACTGTTTATTCACCCATCATGTTGCCTAATACTAAAAGAACAACATAACAGTGATGATGCAGCGATTAGCCGACTAATCAATGAAAATACCAACAATGACAGAAGAGAGGTGAAGGGTCTCTTCTCATGGGCCACAAACAATTAATCTCAAAAAAATTATAAACTAAATCACAAATTTAAGAACATCCAAGATATAAGAAAGTACCATCAATTTTAGGAAAAATCACAGACAGTCAAGTTCATTTCCACCATTAGGTTATTGTTGACATTGTGGATAGTTTTAAATTTTTATATCACAAACTCACCCCAAGAAACAACAATAAATAGTCTTTACTGGCCACAAGAATGACATTGTAGCAATTCTGTCAATTTTTGCAGATGACAACCCGTTAAGATTTTGCAATAAATCACATATAAATAAATGCCGCAATTACAAAATAATATATGGGTTACATTGCAAACCTACAAGGTATGAGCACATGAAGATGTTCAAACCTGTTCAAGTTTCAGGAATGAGTACAAGATGGAGATGCAAAAAGAGGGTTGGACTAAATGACTGACTTTGTTAATTAATATTTGATTAAATGCATTGTGCTGTGTGGCTCATTAAACATACAGTATGTTTTTATATCAGCCCAGTGTTGACAGCAATGATGTTATCTGCACTGTCAACTACGAAACTTGAGTTTTCCTATCATGTATCACTTTCAGGTGAAAGCGGGTTCCTAGTGATCATGATTGCATTATTATAGTATAAAAACCAATTAACCTACCAAACTGGCTAATTATTCTCCAGAAATAAGGGTAAATTGTTTGATGAGCCAGATCAGGTTGTTCTGCTTTCACCTTAGACCCCAAGCTGCTATGTGGTTAATAATTTACCCTGATGATTAATGTTTTATTAACAACAAACTGTGCCAAGGGACAAGGTTAACCAGGATGCAAGATGTAGTCAACGATAAGGGTAAGACAGAGGGATATATTTATGATAAAGTAACACTGTAAACTCTGTGTGCAAGGCTGTATCCAATTAGCTTAGTAAACATGTTTTTTGGCATTAGCCACCTTTTCAGAATTACGAATTACTACACATCAACATCATCAATTAATTAAGGCTTAAGTAATTAATAATCATATTCGCTGGTGTATAGCGGCCTCCATACATTGTCTTATCAGCGCTTGAATTCATTATTAAGACCCCTGAAATGGAAAGTTTAGTATCTGGCCAATAAATCAACTTAACAATATTTAATTTACAACTGCAGACCATAAAGTCTGCCAGTAAGTAATTAATAAACATTTCTTCTATTGTAATATTTCTTCCAGGTCTGCAGCTTTAAATGTTAATATGATGTTAATGAATGGGATTTTGGTCAGATGCTCTGCAGGTCTTTTTTCAGATGAATTCATTAAAGCAGTACAAGCTCACATGGGTTGTTCTTAATAGGTTGTTGCCTTTAAAGTTTTCACAAATAAATATTAACAATTAATCAACTGAAGAGTTGAAGTTTATCGCCAATAATTCTGAAACCTGTGAATACAGAACAGCAGCTTGTCATGGAAGTTAATTTGACCATTTGGCCCTGTTTAGAGTGGAGAAAGTTGATGTAGGGATGGGAAGGGCACAAATAAAAATTGAATGTGACATGTCCCCAAAAACACCAAAAGCCATGTAAATTTCTTTGGTCTGATTTTAACAGCTAAAATCCAGAGGTCTTTTAAAATACATATTTTTTTCTTTTTATGAGATGTAGATCAACTTAGTTAAATGTGTGTTTATATTGTTTATTACCGAGCAAATCATGTTTTCCAGCTGTTTTATTCTCTCTCTGTCTCTGTGAATATTAAATGGGCCATACTGCTCCCTGAGGCTCATATGTCTCCTGCTGCAGCTAAATGTCTAAAAGAGAGGCAGGCGTGCATAATGAGAGACATAAAGAAATTCTCAGAGATTTTGTTAATAAACAACATTTATGCCTCTCGTATGAATGATGTGTTCTTAAAAAAGTACACATAACTGCTGAGTTCAAAAATTAAAATTAAACCATCAGAATTTCTATATATTTTTTAACAATATAAGAAACATTGACAGTATTGAGGTTAATTTTTCACAACCTGCCGATCAGGTTACACCTGATAATGTCTGTTCACAGTAACAATGGCTCAGCATTGGTGACCTTTGCCAATACCTAATGAGACGTACAGCAGCACATAAAAAGTTTGAGCTAAAGCAGGTTGATGAAAAGGGAGGATGAGAGATGAAGTGAAGATCCATTGTGCGTCCCTGGAGCAGAGGAGGCAGAGACACAGATGTCAGAGAACAAAAATTCTCCAGAGAGAGGAGAGCAAAATCTGCTCATTTCCCAGCTTTGCACTGTAAAAGCCTAAGTGTCTAATTGGGTCTGTATGTTAACATTACTCACATTACATAGTTTGCCCTTCATCCCTGGACATCTGCTGTGAGAATTATAACTCTGGATGTGCAGATGGGACTAAAGGATTGTCATGTTTAATTGCAGACTTTTCCCTTCAAACTTTGCTTCTATTATTTTAGTTAATTGACAATATGTTCACACCTTGGAGTTATCTTATACTCACGTGTGTGTACATGAAAAACTAAGCATGAACTAAAGAATTTAAAAAATATGATCATTTTTCTGATTTGAAATAATTCAGTAAAATATACTGATATGTAATATCTAATGTTCACTTTGCAGGACTTATTCCACTCATTTTCTCATAATTGGGCTATTTGGATTAATCAAGTGTTTTATTGTCATGCAGTTTTTGTTCTCTTTTGTTATTATGCATCACTCATTTCAGTAGTTCCTTTATTATAATATTGACTCATGAGTGGGTGTTAGTGTTATTGATAAAGAAGCTTGATTTACTGATTAAAATTACTGAAATGTATAAATTATAATTTTACATTATAATTTTTTTCATTATTCTCACTTTTTTTTTTTTTTTTAAATCTGCTTTATTAAACAGAGTTATCAGTGCAAAATCTCCCTTTTGCACTGTTCCAAGGTATTATGTGCCCTTTTCCTTAGAATTATAAAGAAGAATCATGAAGTTTTATTTCAAATCTTTAAAATAATCAAATCAAAGGACACAGAGTACATCCAAAACCATCGGAAGCACATTTGCATTTACGTTGCATTAATGCCACTTGTTGACGCTAAAGTGCTGACAATTCTGCAGTTTTCTGACAGAAAAGAAAAGACAATTGAGTTGAATGTGCATCAAGCTGCTCATTACGTGAGAAGTGCTGATTCGGTGACGTGGGACTTGGTGAACTTTACGCGTGCACAGTATGACACGTGCAGCTCCGATGCCATCCAAACTTCACGGATGCTGTGAGACTCAGACTGACCGCCGGACTCAGGCTGCACATCACTTTCTGCAAATCAGGTGACGGCTTCCGCAGCTTCGCCACCACACCGTGCGGACTGAAGTGGTTTGGGTTGAGCGTGTGGATGTGGATTAGAAAAAAGGGTCCGAGCTGCTCCGGAACATCTGCACGGTCTCGGAGGACTCTGCCTTCCTCCACGACCTCCAGTCTGAAGCTGCACATCAAGAAGAACAGAGATGAGCTCCTCTCTCCCCAAAAGTGAATCCACTACTTCTCTGCTGAGATCATCCGGACTCAACCGCAGGTCTGGGCACTCAGATCACGGTCCACACGGTCACCGAAGCCACCGTGTTCAGCATCATCACCCCGGAGCTGGAGACAGCGCTGATGATGATGCAGGCTGGATGGACAGCTGTGAGCCAAGTGCACGGAGACCTCTCTGTCAACCGAGACATGCCGACTCCCGAAATCTGTCGCACAGAGCCCATTCTCACAGGCAGACAAACTCACTGGATGATTGTTACGCTCAGGAGGATGTGAGGCACAGGGCAAGTCGGAATCAGAGAGAATGCACCAAGTCCTCCAGGTCCAAACAGTCGCACCATCACCACGACGCCTCTCGAAGTGAGCTGCCTACAGCGCAGCAGCACAGCAGGAGGATCTCTCCAACTCCATCCTCCCCAAAACTCTCGGACGAGGCGGATTTGTTCTTCGAGCACAAAGAGAGGATAATTAGAGGCTCATCCACCAGCCTCAACTCTGATTCACCGGCCGCTGCCGCACCTGTCCAGCCCGCATCCAGCCGCAAAGGCAAAAGACTGAGCGCATCCTCCTCAGAGTATGACTCCAGCCTTCACCCTATAGTGAAGTCAGTGTTTGGGCAGGTAAGGAGGCATGAAAAAGGAAAAAAAAGTAGGCATCAAAGGAGATTAAAACTCACCACAAATTGGAGAGAAGTGTATCATATATAAATGTGTGATGGATTTATGCACCATCAAACTCTTCATCAGTGAATGGTTGATGCACATTCAATAGTACTGTGGGTGTTAACACCATACAACAGACAAAATCGCAAGCTACAACATAAGTCTTTATCATCAACAACAAATGAGACCTTTAGATCATCAATTAATAGCTGAATTTTGGTTTCAAGAAAAAAAAAAAGCTGAGGGGTTTCCTCCCAAAATAAGACACATTCATGCGCAATACCCCACAGTGTTTCAGTGGGCTTTGCAGGCAAACATCCTCAGCCCAACCTCTAAGACACAGAAAATCTCCCAGAAACCTCATGACATGAAACAAAAATGAATTTAAAAAAAAAAAAAAAAAAAANAAAAAAAAAAAAAAAAAAAATAGAAACCTCAGAAAGAGAGAACTCCCTCCACAGACAGATATGGGGGATATGGGAGGTTTGAAAAAGCAGCTAAAATAAAAGATTTCACAGTGTATAGATATAACAAGACAAGTCCACCAATATCTATATAATACATAAGTCTAATATATCACGCCAAAATAAGTAGGGAGATCAGTTATTGTTATTGGTGGCTGATTTTTTTTTTTTTTTTTTTTTTTTTTTTTTTTTTTTTTTTTTTTGCTTTACATTTTTAATAAAGAGAAAGTCTGGGATACTACCCCTTGCAGTTTGCAATTCTCTGTAGTGTGGATGCTTATTTTTTAAAGTTAATATAGCTACAGAGGTGAGACGTGAGTATACATCACCATTTCCTGCATGGAGGTTTATAGGTGAGATGCAGATGGATATAAACCACATTGTGACCAGAAACTCAGTCACCCATGTTGTCCATATTAAAAATGAATGTATGTTTTCATTCCAAAACTTACTCCTGTATGTATCTGATGAGCATCTGTTTCATGAAGGGGGGCTGCAGTCTGTCATGCATCACATTATGAATAAGTGACTGACACCTGAGCAATGCCAGGGGGATCAACTTCCCCATCAATGGAAAACACACACACACACACACACACACACACACACACACACACACACATGTGCATATGCATGGGTACAGGGCCGACACTAGCATTTTGAGGGTCCTGAGCAGATTTTGAAACTGGGGTCCCCAGACTGCTACAAAATTATGACAGACTAATTTGTGTTGTAATACTGTATTTAATGCAATCCAAGAAATTAAATTTTCTAAACACAGCATGCATAAATTAACACACCAAACATAAGCAAACAAGGCAAGGCAGGGCAGGGCAAGGCAAATTTTATTTATATAGCACCTTATCATACACAAAGATCTTTTAAAGTGCTTTACAGAACAGAACAAGTTTATACATAAACAGATAAGACACAAACCATTCAAAAACAAACCAAAAACAAAAACAAAACCATTTTCATCATTTTATTGACACTTTTGCAATTAAAAATTTATGATAAAATGTGATATATTTGCTAGTAGACAAAGAAATGATATCTGATAAACTTTTATGCAATAGCAGGTGAACTGTGGTGATTCAGGGCTTATGTATCTCTATTTCTTCTTCCTCGTCTATGCTAATACAATCAATCAACTTGTAGAACGGAACCCACATCTCTGCTGTGCAGGTAGATGGCTCACATTATACATTGTCTGTTCTCAAATCCTTCCCTCTGTGTTGATGATAAAAAAAATCTCAAGAGGAGACAATTACTGAGTGCTAATGTGTTCCAGAAATAACTCCTCTAAATCCAGGCCAGAGCTCCAATCTGTCTCAAGGGTTCCAGCGAAGCAAAATCAAATTAAAGTACTGTATCTATAGCTGCTGACATGTGGAATCCACATAGCAGATATTCCACATTTCAGGTCTATAGATGATAGAATGAACATTTAAAGGACGTCAAAAATATTTTCTATGATTGAAATTTTTCAGTTGCAGGAGTGTTGGTGGAGTTTGTGGGGAACAGTGGGCCAGTTACTGCATTATTATACCATCTCCTTGGTACTTAAACTTTTCATACGTGCTTGTTGCCCACTGGTAGGCCCATCTTTGCAAGATTTCCTCATACCCAGAGAAAGACAGAAAATATCGCAGGATGAATATTCAGAAAATGTGTGTAAAATAATACATGATATGTACAGTAGTTCCATTCAATGTAATGATGTAATCATTAAAAAACTGGTGATTGAATGGTTGAATGAATGTTTTTACCAATTGTAACATCATGTAGCTTCAGTAAAATGGTGAAAGTGGATACAGAAGATATGGCATACAGTGAGAAAAAAAATTGTTGGTTTTTGCTAAATTTTGAGAAAGTTAAGGGGAAATTTAAAAGGGAAATCAAGAGTTCAAAGGACCATACTGTCCATTTTGCATGTGTGAGCCTAATATATTCAGTTTTCATATACATAACATTACTAACAATAATTTCCCAAAGGATAAAACCGTATTTCAGCTTTCCTGATATTTTGCAAAATCTTTTTATATTTCAAAATCAAATATTCAAGCGATACACCCACCTTAAAAATGGATGTTTTGCCTGCTAACAGTTACGCAGCCTTATAAGTCATGGTCGTTTAAATTTTTCAATAAATGCGGGTCTTCTTTTGGGATTATATTCCCCGGTGGAGGTATACATTCACTCCACGCTTTTTATTGCACTTAAATGCTAAAATTACTTAACTTTGAAAAAAACTGAATACACGTCTTGTTTGCGATGATGATCTCAAGAACTTTCCGAGTATCAACAAGTTGATTTTAATAGCATACCAGAATTAACTTAAACCAATGGCGGTCAGGAGGGAAGGAAATTTTTTTTAAATTCATTGTACCAGTAGTATGCTTTGGGAAATGATTGTCAGTGAAGTTATGTGTATGAAAATTGAATATATTAGGTTCAAACATGCAAAATGGCCAGTATGATCCTTTAAGAGGATAATTTGGCAAATGTTGTGTTCTTTGGTAACGAGAAAATGAAGTATTGATGAAAATTACAATTGAATATATAACATGATTGCTAAGGTCCCAACTCACTTTGAAAAATTATTTTATTACTAATCACAAAGCGATCTATGTTTTTGTGACCGCAGCGGGCAAAATTAATCACCGTGACCTTAAATTCTGAAAGAGGACACATTTTGTGTGTTGTCACTCTGGAGCTGTCAAGTGATATCAGAAGCAGTGGACAAAAGTTAAACTGAATTAATGAGCAGATGCCATTTAGCTGTGTGTGTGAGTAAACAAGCGAGTGAGTAAATGGTGTGTGAGAATTAATTAGAGAAGAGTGAAAATTTGAGAGCTTGTGTGTGCATGTTTTTGCACCTGCCCAGCCATCTTACCAAGCTGTTTCTCTGATACGACCGCATATTGATACTGAAAACCTTTAATACTCTTTCAATAGCCGTGACTGTACAATGCAGACTGCCGAGTGAGATGATACACACTAAAAAAAACTCCATAGTTCACATTTTCTTACGTAACATCAAGGTCTGCATACAATCCCGACAGAACTCATTCGCTGCCAGTGGAAGCTAAAAATAGCCTATCAAGACCTGATTATGAGACACTGGAGGACAGCAGAGCTTTTTGTCTTGGTAAAAATATTCCAATCCTACGCCTTGGTGGATAAAGGAGGTTTTTAGCATGAGTGAACATGTTTCTCCCCGATACCAGTTCATAATGCACTCCTTCATATTCATGAGGCTGGGATGAATCAAGATTTTAGAATAAGGACAAATGTGTTTAGTGGCTCGAATGTGTTTTGCAGCTTGAAGCTTTTTTAATTTTAAGAGCTCTAAATTTTTTAAGTTCTCTCTCTCTCTCTCTCTCTCTCTCTCTCTCTCTTAAAATTTCCATGAGTAAGCCTTCAAACTATCCAGGTTGCATCCAGCTGTCCTTGATCAAGGACACAGCATGAGCAGTAAGAAATCTTCTCCTGTTCTCAGAGAATGATCACCACAGTTCTTGGTTCTTTCTGGTTTTTGTGTTCTTGTTCTATGGAGAACCTTATTAAAACTGAGGGAAATCAGCACAGATCTGTCATTAAATGAGGTTGATTATCCTTCATCTCCATTGAGAAACCCTCACTGAGAACAATATATTTAATTTATATGTTTATTTAGTGATTAGTCTTAGATGGAAGCATATGTGATTTAACCAGCAGAGGGAGCAAGCACTATTTACTGTAAATCAGAATCCATAGAGAGAGAGAGAGAGCCAGAGAGAGAGAGAGAGAGAGAGAGAGAGAGAGAGAGAGAGAGAGAGATTAGCAGATAATCACATCAGAGAGCCAGAGAAAGTGAAGCAAGCGAAAGAGTTTAACAAATCAGGACAAAGGTGAAGAATAAAATAGGAAGAGAGAGAGATTACAAGATTACACTGGCAGAACTCTTGGTTGTTATCTAAGATAAACACTCATCAACTCTCACATCCTTGCTCTCACCTGAAGACAATGTGCAGAAAAGTCTAGAAACACAGATTAGATCCTCACTTCCTCACCTACTTTTCCTATAACTCCAACATGTGACGGGTAGGGTTTGGACCCAAATGCAGCACACAGTACAACTCTGACAAGTA
>VXCM01004387.1:0-25159 GCA_014773175.1 Lucifuga dentata
GGAAAAACATTTTTAATTCACTGTTCCAGTAGTATGCTTTGGGAAATGATTGTCACATGTATGAAACAACATGTATGAAAATTGAATATATTAGGCTCAAACATGCAAAATGGGTGTTATGATCCTTTAATAACCATAGCTTGAGCACCAAAATGGTTTCCTTGGTGTGTGTGTGTGTGTGTGTGTGTGTGTGTGTGTGTGTGTTTGCTCTTGGACATCATGGTTTTCCCTTTCAGATCCTGCTGAGCTACAAAAAAAGCCTCAAACCATCTCACAACGTGTGTGTCGGTGTTTGGTGGGATAATTAGTCTAATGAAACAAAGTGGATGTGCTAATGACTTGCTGTTGATGAAATGCAGGTATGTCGCGCCTCTGAAAAAAAGTCTTAATCAGGAGGGATGTCAAGCAAAACCTGTAATCATTATGATTACGATGCTCGCCACACCACTTTCATTTGTCGTCTGAGGCGCTGGTGTGTCATCGCACCCATTTCATTTGCATGTTTTTCAGCTCGAGTGATTCCACTCATTAGGAAGGTGAGCTGAGACGCTGCCTCTGCTCCGTTCTCGTTAGCTTCTTTGCTTTCTGGTCTTGTCTGCCTCGCTCTCCCCTGTTCTCTCTCGTCTTTCTCCACACTGAAAAAACCCAAGATTTAACAAATGCCACGAAAAACAAAACCTCGACGTTATAAATAGCGCAGGTAAAATGTAGGGATTCCAAACAGCCCACGCTGCCTCCATTCATGTTTCCATTGCACAGCGGTGGCATCATGCACCAACAGAAATGACACCACAGGTGCTTAAGTCTTCGCTGTGTTTTCTTCCTGCCCTACTTTTATCTCATCACCTCAGCATTCGGCTTCTCCGTCTGTTCGTCTGTGCCCTTTCTTTACTCATCACCTGCTTTTTTTCATCTCCTGTCAAATGATCTCAGAGACTGGTTTGATCCCCAGACCCCCTCTGTCAATCACTCTCTATTCCTGATTGTCTGTTTTTTCTCTCGCTCTTATTCTCATCTGGCTGCTTTGCTCGGTCTGTCTTTCTCTTGTTGCCGAGTGTCTTCCTTTTCCTTCCATCTCACCTTCCTCCCTCTCTGTTTTTCTGACCCACTAGGGGTGTAAATCTTTGGCCCCAAGGTGACTCGATTTGATTATGATTGTTTGGATGCAACAGGAAGTCTTTAATTTTATCCACAATTTGATTCAATTCTATTATTCTGATATGCTTAATTAAACACAATTTTTTTTTTTTTTTTNACAATTTTTTTTTTTTTTTTCTGCTGAATTTACAAATATGACTATGGGAACTAGTGATTAATGGAATACAAAGAACAATAGAATACAGCAATAATTTCAGGGAACAGGAAGAATCACTGTCAAACAGTGTGATAAGTTGAAGCAAACAAGTACTGAACTGTACAGACAAAACATGAATATGATTAGAACTAATACCTTTTCTGGTTATTTGAATATTGCGAACATTCAGTTTCACACAGACAAGCACAGTTCTGTCTGAACCTCTATTTCTTCACAAGGTTTGATTTCACAATAATTAACTGATAACAGACCGAGATTATGCAATTCTAAATGGATTTATTTGGGCGTGTAAACATTATAAGCGGAGGAAGCCTTCTCCACATACATGTCCTCAGCTGGCGATGCTCCCTCATACTCCAGTTACACGGAGTTTGACATACTAGTGCAGCGCCTGTTGAAAACGTGTGTGTTCAGACCAGGCTGGATTTTCTGGTGTGCACCACAGCCTGCCATCATTTAGTTCTGCACGTCCTCGTGAGCTAGCTTTGTTTGCTGTACAGGGTCAGGTTGAGACCGCAGCATTGGACCGGAGCATATCCTGCTGCACGGACTACATTTTTACCAGCACAGCTCAATTTGAGAACCGCTCATCCAAACAACTTCACATGTCCTTTACATCTTTGGGTCCTGATCAATAAACCTGTTGAATATCAGCTTCATACAGTGCCGGGTTCTAGAGATGTTGGTGCTACAGACAGAGATTTCTGTCTTNTCAGCTTCATACAGTGCCGGGTTCTAGAGATGTTGGTGCTACAGACAGAGATTTCTGTCTTTATAGGTAGATACAGTACATTAAGTACATTCAGCAAACAGCAGAATCCTGTTAATTCTGTGCATGTATGCGTTTTACTCACATTACTGCGTGCGTGTAAATGTGCAGAACGTCTCTGACTAAACGCGCTCTGCTGGGATGCACAACTAGTGTTTTGCTCACCTTATAACCAGAGGCGAATAATAATATCCTTTTGAATGGACCCTTTCACATCAACGCCGAAATTCCGCTTGACGAAATTGCGCATTTATTTTTTTGGATCAAGCTCGATTTTTTCAATTTTTTATCTGTGAATACAAACGCATCTCAAAGTGTCGTTTGCTGGTAACGTCACACTCACAACATGAAACATGGCGGATCATCTGATTATGTGTCACAGAACGCCGTCCTGTGTAATAAAATGGACAAAAATTATAAAGACATCAAGTATAAAGACAACGTAGCTTCATTATGACAGTGGTCTTAATGAATATTTACCTACAATCATCCTGAAGAATGTCCAGAAGCAGCTGTGATAAAGATTTAATTGCTGTGTCAAACAGGCTCCGCCTCCTTCCTATTTGATGAACTTAGACTCTCCAGGGTTGTTTTTCCTGCTTTTGTTGCTAAATCAGCACCATCATCACTTGTTGTTGACTCAGTTTTTTTTTGTGTATGTGTTTTTTGGTGTGAACCCATACTAATATTTGCAAAAATCGCATCACGTTTGATGTAAATATATTTACCGCAAAAAATTTACATCCGAAAAATTCACACTTTTGTGTGTTATTTATTTGTGTTGCTCTTGGTGTGTAACGGCTGTTACACATGCTAAGTGTTGAGCGTTGCACTGACCTGGGTGTACCATTATTGTGTATTGGGAGCTGAGCAGTGACTCTTAATGTCGCGTCATGTCACTTTGGCGCTGCACGGCACTTGGATTCTCCGTTTTGACATGGCGCTCAAAGCTCAATCAAATTCAACTTTGACCTTTCCAACACTGACCTTTCCAACACACAACCAATCAGACAACGTGTCCTGCTGGGATGCAAAAGTAGTGTTTTGCCACAGTTTCCTGAGTTTTTTTGTTTTTGTTTTTTTTTTCTCCAAACCTTTATTAACAATATAGAAATGTGTGAACATTGTATATACAGACAAAAAGGAACTACCAATGAACAAGAAAGAGGAGAAGAATAAGAGAAAAATAAAATAAAATAACTCAGTTTCCCGAGTTGTACAACACAACTTTAAAATCATATCATGATCTGGGAAAAAAGGCGCTTGCTTGGTGAAATGTCAGCAGTCANCTTTAAAATCATATCATGATCTGGGAAAAAAGGCGCTTGCTTGGTGAAATGTCAGCAGTCAGACATGGACACCAGCTCTGAGTTGACTGAATTCTCCATTTGTTTGGTGACTCAGCAAGGTTTCATGCATCCACATTCACCGTTTTTTCGCTTTTCTTCTCTGAATGAGAAGAAGAGCCAGAGCCTTCTTTGTCGCGACGTCCTGGTAACCGTCAACATGTCATTAGCAACGAGTACTTCCTGTCAGCGCTTGGTTGAGCTCAGACTCCGCTCATGAACAGGCAGAGCGCCAAGCTCAGCGGCAATGCTCAACACGTATCATGTGTGACGGCCCTAGCGGCATTAAGAACGAGGGGAATACATGCAAGCCAAGTTTGGCCCCAACTATTGCAAAACTTTGGGAAAATAGTCTCAGTTGTGTGGGTTTGTGCTGTTAAAAATTTCATTTCTGCTGCTGTCATTTTAAAACTATATAAATAATAACATTTCAAATAATAAAATTATATAATAAAATTTACCACTAAATTAATATATTTTGTGAAATGATTGTTAGTAACGTAACATGTATTTGGATTTTATATCATGTACAAACATACATGGTCGCCTTGAAGATATAATCAGTTCATATCATGCTGAAGACCTTGAGATTAGGGGTGTTGTGATATACTAGTATTGATGATAACCGTGATATTAAAAAATTAAATATTGATATCATGTTAATAATACACATATGATAATATCGTGTAAATAATTCAGCGCCTCTTAAATCATTTGTTTCTTTCCGTTCTCACTGACTCCCTTCCCCAATGCCACACACACACACACACATACACACACGTGATGTGAAGCAATAACTAGCTAGCTAGTTATTGCTTCACATCTACTAGCACAGTGTGTAGCTACTACTGCCACACTAAATCATGATGGAGGAGCTGACAGAGTGAGACGCTCTACCCTAACCTGAAAAAATTTAGCTGCCAGTGTGGAGTTTTTAGGATTTGGTAACAAAGACAGGAAGTTGGTAGACGCCCCAGTCTGCAGGAAATGCTGATCGACAGGAACTGCTAAAGGGGGCAATACCACCAACCTGTTCACCACCTTCACCTCCATCATCCTGCAGATTTCACCACGGTAAAGACAGGAAGTAGCAGTTAGCTTGCTAGCCCTGAAACAGGAAATGTTCCATGAAGGTCTTAGTTGTGTTGTTAAAGCTAAGTTATCATGGCGTTGGACTTGACAGGATTTTCTCTCTCCTGGTTATTTGTTAGGCAGCATCAAAAAAGTGAGAGAGTGTCTGAGATTCAGGTCAGATAACACTGTCTGGGTGAAAGAAAAGCAGACATGGCTGCTGCATGTCAGGGAATCTATCTATAAAGACAGGAATCTCTGTCTGTGGCACCAACATCTCTAGAACCCAGCACTGTTTTAAGTTGATATTCAGCAGGTTTATTGATCAGGACCCAAGGACGTGCAGTGTCACGTGTGTAGTAGTTGTCTGGATGAGCGGTTCTCAAATTGAGCTATGCAGGTAAAAAGTAGTCCATGTGGCAGGATACGCTCTGGCCATGGCGGCATATGCTCCACTCCACAAGCACTTATGGCAGGCTGTGGCTCACACCATAAAGTTTGGTCCAGTCTGAACGCACACGTTTTCAACAGGCGCTGCAGTAGTTTCATGTAATTGCTCTTTTTGTAGCTTTTGTACAGTTGTGGTTACAGACTCTCTCCACCTCCCTACACTCCTATTTGGAGTCTAATTCATTTGACAAAAAAGAGACAAAACACACAATAAACAAAGTTAAAGATGAATTTGACTGATGGCATTATTATTTTTTTCAAATTTTCTATAGATATTGTGATAATATCGTTATCGTGAATTCTTTTAGCCACGATAATCATGTAGTGAAAATCTGATATCATGATAGCCCTGGTTGAGATATTATATTATTTTAAGACCATGAGGGAGTTTGAGGAAAATGTAGGTACTTTGTTTCAAAGTAACTTAAAAACTCTTCAGCACAAAATAATACTGACAAAAAAAATAGATATGTAACCAATCTGAGTATATGAGTGGAGATTTATGATTAAAATCCCCAAACTGGAATATCGTTGTCACAAAAATACCTTTACATATGATTATCTTAAGGCTGTAGTGTTTATATTTCTGGAAAACCAGGTACAATTTGTAATTTATTTTTGAGTTAGCCTGGTCGTAAGCTTCAATCAGGACTTTAGGCACTGCATTTAATCAATTTTCCATTATTTTCATATTTTATCTTTTTCATAATAATCCTTGACTTGCAATTATTTAAATAAACCCTTAATATCAAGCTCAAATTCCCTCTTCATTTCCCCAAAACAAACTAAAACATATCTGTTACACTTATTGATCTTCTTTTGAATCTGTTTTGAGAATAATCTGGATTGTTGTGTACATGATCTCCGTTTTCCCTCGTTACGTCTCTTTTTTTCTATGACCTTCACAGCATCTTTGTCTGAATTCTGTCTTACTCCTTTCTGCTGAATGCTATCACACTTTCCTTCTCTTTTAGCTCTCATTTCATTTTTTCCTGTCTTATTATCTCTCACCATTATCTTACCAGTCTTTCCTTCCCCTCTCCATCAGTTTTTCTTTCAGTCTTTGACCCTCCTTCCACTTTTTCTTCCTTCCATTCTGTACAGGTTCCCCTCGCTCCATCTCTCATCGACATTTCTCTGTCTCATTCACCGTCTCTTTCTTTCATTCTCAATGTCTCTCTACCTCTACTTGTTCTCTACTTGCCCATCTCTCACACACACACACACACGCACACACACACACACACACACACACACACACACACACAGACATAGTCTCATTCATATTCCATCCATGTCAGTCTCCTTGGAGTTGTCTGAGGGAATCCACCTTCAAATTCATCTTTTTATTCTTTTTACTCTCAAGGTCTTATTCCCTTCTCTCTTCTCTGTGCTGTGTGTGTGTGTGTGTGTGTGTGTGTGTGTGTGTGTGCGTAAGTATGAAAAGCTGTGTAAATTTATTTTAAATCTCGCTGTTCACCCAGACACATTTTGACACAAAATAATCGCATTACGTGCCTGAGCTTTTCCAGCAGATATCTCACTAAAACAGGAGACATAAAAGACAAGGACGAGGTGACATAAAAAGATAAATAAAAGATCAGGCTGAAAAATAATTAGGTAAATCCTGTTGAGTCCCTGTTGAGGACAGTCAAGGCTGTAATTTCATTTTAATTTTATTACAGTGCTCATACTTCTGGTGGCAGCAAGGAGGCAAAGAGAAAACCTTGCTACTCTTAAGCTATAAGCTAAAAAAAAAAAAAAAAAAAATTCTGACACATACTCATTTTAACTCCTATATTTCCCAGAATCTGAACTGTGTGTAGGCAAATTGCACATCAGCATGGTCAGTAAAGTCTGCTGTTGTTTGCAGTGTTAATATTTCATCAATACGAGTTCTAATTGTTGAGTTATGACAATTTGTTTTGCAGCTCTCAGTGTGATTCAGCAAATGTAGTTACATTCAAATACAGCTGGGATTATTCAGTATCACCCCATGCCAGCTTCTGTAGATACTTAGGCTGCAACCATTTAAAAGTCAGATCTCGAAATTTCCAATTTCCAAAAGGAAATGGCAAAAAAAAAAAACACCCTGTCTAATTAGAATTCTGACTTAGAAAGTTGGGAAAACTTTCTCAACCCTGAAGTCATTATTGGCGTCATTTCAATGTGGCTGCTCACACTGTAACAGTAAATAAAGTACCATTTCTCTATTTATAAATGAACATGTAGAATCTTTTTATTTATTTAATGAAGCAGCATGCTATATGACATACATGACGGCGTATTAGGGCCATATAAGACGGAAAAATAATAACGAGGAGGCATTATTTCAAGTTTTTAAACTCACAAATTTGCGAGTTTTAAAACTCGAAAATTTGCCAGTTTTTAAAATCCATATGGATAATATAAAATCAGGATAATTTGATGATTTTGTGCTAAAAGCACAAGTATTTCTTTATTGCTAAATCCGATGGAAAAGTATAATTTAATAAGGTCATGTACTCGCAAAAAAACTTGCAANCCCCCCCATTTTTTTTTCACCTTATATGGTCCTAATATGCCATCATAGCATACAGACGCAGCCACTCACAAATGTACTAACCCTCATAGAGCATTATAATTTCTCAGTTTTCTTGGATGAAAATAATCTTGTAACCTTGGCACCAATATCTCTAGCATGAAGTTGAAATGAAGTTGATATTCAGCAGGTTTATTGATCAGGACCCAAGGACTTGCAGCATCATGTGTGAAGTTGTGTGGATGAGCAGTTCTCAAATTGAGCTGTGCTGGTAAATAGTAGTCCACATGGCAGCATATGTTCCGGGTGCAGCAGCATACACTCCGGTCCACGGGCACTAATGGCAGGCTGCGGCACACACCATACAGTCCAACCCAGTCCGANCTCCGGTCCACGGGCACTAATGGCAGGCTGCGGCACACACCATACAGTCCAACCCAGTCCGAACAGGCACTCGTTTTCAATGGGCACTGCGCTAGTCTTATCAATGAAATGTCAGCAGGCAGGTTTTAAAACTTTTGAAGAAGGTAGAAAACTACAGGAAAGTGGAAAAACAGCACGAAACCACAAAAAAAAAAAAAAAANAAAAAAAAAAAAAAAAAGGAAATGCTCCTCCACTCCCTCCACTGCTTCTGTTGTTGTTGTTAAATTAGTCCAGATTCTATCCAATATGACATTTAGAAAACTTTTTCTTACAAATGCATTTCTTAAAGCTCCAAAGAATCAATATTTTAAGACATTTAAGCTCTTTCAAGTGCTATCTTTGAACCGAAACAAACACACGTGTGTTTTACACAGTTGAAGTGTTTGAAATACGTGAGAGCTCACCTCCTCCTCTCCCTTACCCCTTCAATCATCCCTCACTCTGCGTTTCATCTCTCCTCCTCCTCCTTCCCTTTCTCTCTCCTTCAGGAGAAAGGTCAGCTCTCGCCAGGAGACTCAAAGGCCTGTCAGAGAGAGAGAGAGAGAGAGAGAGAGAGAGAGAANTCTCGCCAGGAGACTCAAAGGCCTGTCAGAGAGAGAGAGAGAGAGAGAGAGAGAGAGAGAATGATGTGTGTAAATGACTGAATGATAATTTACTGTGATGGAAACATAACTCTGTTTGTGTGTGTGTGTGTGTGTGTGTGAGAGAGAGAGAGAGATACACAGGTGGGTGGATGAGAAGATGAGGTGAGTGATGATTGTGTGTGTACAGATGAGTGCATGTGTGTGTGTGTGTGTGGATGTGGATGTTTAGGTCACACTTGGTGTGAGAGAGATTGTGAGAAGAGGAGGGAAGTGATTTTATGTGTGGTTGTGCATCTCATATGTCCATGGGGTGTGTGTGTGTGTGTGTGTGTGTGTGTGTGTGTGTGTGAGTGAGATAGTAAATAGAGATATTTACCACACACACAAACAGGGACATATGGTATGGTTGTGTGTGTGTGTGTGCGCGTGTGATGGTAAATAGAGATATTTACAGCATTGTGTCTCCATGTGGTAACCATGACGACATCACAGTGGGAGATGCTGTCTCAATGCATTATGACATCAATGTTTAACCCCACAAACACACACGTAAACACAACACACACACACACAAAGACTCTGCAAACTACTGCAGACATTTTTCACTGTCGCTTTATGCAGGAGTCAAATGGACGTGCGCTACACACACGCACACACGAACACACACAGACACACTTCCTGCATTTCTACACACACACTATGGATTTGAACAAACTCTGTGAGCCTAAAGCAGAGAAAGAAGCACAGCAGGACTTTTCTTAGACTATATTTCCACTTATTGGTAATTTTACTTAAAGGACCATACCGGTGGTTTTGCATGTTTAAGCCCAATAAATACTATTCACATGCACATTTACGTTACAGATGACCATCCATCCATCCATTTTCTAAACCCGTTTGTCCTGTTGAGGGTCACAGGGGGGCTGGAGCCTATCCCAGCAGTCATTGGGCGAGAGGCGGGGTACACCCTGGACAGATCGCCAGTCTACCGCAGGGCTTACAGATGACCATTTTCCAGATTTTAGTTTTCTGTTATTTTGCCAAATTCCCTAATCTTTCAAAATCACCTGTTCAGGTGCTACATCTCGCTTCAAATTCAGTGTTTCACCTGCTAACACGTACGTCTGATTGTAGTAAGAATGGCTGTTTTTAATTTCTTTAAAAGCCGTCTTCCTCTGGGACTATATTCTCTGGCGGAGACATACATTGTCTTCCATGCAACTCCGTGTTGGATCAGATAATCTGAGTAAATTCTACGCAATAGATTATTTATCTCAAGCACATTTTAAGTCTCTAAAAGTGGATTTTTATAGCATACTGCAGTTATCCTCAAAATCCGGATCCAGACCCAGACCGGACCACAACTGTCTCTGGACTCTGAGCAAATTACACTTTTCATATGTATTATTTATATTATCTGTGAGACATCGCTGCGACGCAACGAGTCAAAATTCTCTGCTTTCTCCACTGCGGAGAAAGTGAAACCAAATATCTGATTGTCTGACCGTGAGAACGTCTGCTCTGCTTTGGTTTGGTCCAATCACATTCAGCGTCCTGTCATTTCCATGACAACGATGAGTTGACACAGCCTTGGGCTCATTGAGAGTGACAGCGCAGATTGACAGTTGATAGCGCAGGTATTTTCATCAGGAACCCCCCCAACACCTCAAAGGACCATACCACCCATCTTGCATGTTTTAACCTAATATATCCAATTTTTATACACATTACTGACAATCATTTCCCAAAGCATACTACTGGAACAGTGAATTAAAAATGTTTTTCCTACCTTCCAGACCTCCATTGGTTTCAGTTCATTCTGCTATTAAAATCAACTTGTTGATACTTGAAACGTTCTTGGGATAGGTAATCCATCATCACCAACAAGACGTGTATTCAGGTTTTTTTTAAAAGTTATGTAATTTTAGTGTTTAAGCTCAATAAAAAGCGTGGAGTGAATGTATGCCTCCACCGGGGAATATAGTCCCAAAAGAAGACCTGCGTTTATGGAAAAATTTAAAGGACCGTGACTTCATAAGGCTGTGTAACTATTAGCAGGAGAAACATGGATTTTTAAGGTGGGTATATCATTTGAATATTTGATTTTGAAAAGTTAAGAGAGATTGCAAAATATCAGGAAAGCTAAAATACGGTTTTATTCTTTTGGAAATGATTGTCAGTAGCGTAACATGTATGAAAACTGAATATATTAGGCTCAATCATTCAAAATGGATGGTATGGTCCTTTAAATTTCCAGTAAAAATTAGGATCCCAATCCGACCCTGGCTTAACTGACCTTAATAAACGGACCTTTGTCTTACTGAAAATTTTATTTGTGCACCTTTAAGATTTGTATTTGAGAACCCCTGGTGTACTGGAATGAACTTAAACCAATGGCAGTCTGGAAGGTAGGAAAAATAATTCTAATGTTTAACCCCTCCAGTATTATATTTTGGAAAATGGTTGTCAGTAACGTAACGTGTATAGATATTAGGTTCGAACATGCATGATCACTGGTATGGTCCTTTAAGGAATATAACAAAAAGCATAACATGTCTCTGTATCTTATCTCTTCTTCTGCCGCTGCTCTTAGGGTTGTTGAAATGCATTTTGCGAATGATAGAATATCTCTAACTGTATTAGATTCAGATAAAGTGTGTGTATGTGTGTGTGTGTGTGTGTGTGTGTNGGTGGAGTGGGTGGATGTCACCAAAAAAGTAAATCACAACAAAATAACTCCTGTGAACATCTCAGATTGATGGTTTCTAACATTGTAAAAGAATCTGAAGGTTGTTTTTTTTCCTCTGATGATACTGCAGTAAAGCAGTGTTTCCAAGGAATATCCATCACCTCGCTGTGTGTGTGTGTGAGAGAGAGAGTGTGTGTGTGAGTTACTGCAGGTGTGGGTGGATGAGACATGAACTGGACAGGGGGAGAGACAGAGAGAAAGAGAGAGAGAGAGAATCATTCCCAGAACAGACCACCTCGACAGCGTGATATCAGATGCATTGTTTGATGATTGGATCGCTGGCTACAAAAGCTGATAGATCTCCGCCTGAAATTGATTTCTGTCTGGATGTGACTCAGACACACACACACACACACACACACGCACGCACACGCACACACAGAGAAGTAGAAAGAGTCGGAGACGGAAAGCCAAGAGAAACTAATTACCAGTTCACAGAGTGTCTGAGAAACCTGAATCCCAATGAAAACACCTGAAGGACTGGCAAGCAGGCAACGAGAGAGAAAATAAATTCGGAAATTAATTTTCTATTGTTGGACGAAGAGTGTGTCCGTGTGTGTGTGTGTGTGTGTGAGAGATGGCCGTTTTTCACATGTGGCTTGCTCTGGATCAGGTTTTGGTCATTTAATCACCTTTTGGGTCTTTTTTTTGCCTTTTCATGAGCAGTTTATTGAAATAAGAAATAAAATACTAACATTGCAAATATGCAGTTTGAGAAAACAGAAAATTTGTATTGTTTTCTTTCGTCTGTTAACACGTATGTCTGAATGTAGACAGAACAGTCATTTTCCTGGGACTATATTCTCTGGTGGAGACATACATTGTCTTCCATGCAGCTCTGTGTTGGACCTGTTAAAAAAGTTAATTCGACAAAAAAAACTTAATAGACGTGTTTTCTGTGATGAATTACTGATATTAAGTATGTTTAATGTCTGTAAAAGTTGATTTTAATATCGTACTGGAATGACCAGAAACAACACTGGAAGGTAAGAAACAAAAAATTTTTACCACTAAAGCTGTATATTTTGGGAAACATCAGTGTATGCTGGTTGTATATTTTGAGCTTAAACATGCAAAATCACTGGTTTTGTCCTTTAATGTTTTGTGTGGCAGTTGTGTTGTGAAAAACAGCATAATGACTTCAGGAAATAAGAAAAGGCAGATAAATTGAATTTATGGAGGTTCACCATCTGCTGCTTTTACCCCGCAAAGGGTAACTTTAGTGGTCATGCTGCTGTTGCTGCTTGTGTGTGTGTGTGTGTGTGTGTGTTTTGGGGGTGAGGTGTGCATGGGGGTGTGTTACCTCTCTGTCAGAACTCTTCTGTCACACTTGGTAATGATCAAAGCTCTGCCTGGGACCCCCAACCGAACACACTCACACAACTAGCCAAGTGGACAGGAATTGCTCAGCCATGCAGCCGATGCTCCACACGGTTCATACACACACACACAAAAATACTAATACATACCTCCTCAGCTGCTTCGTGTCTGTCATCCCTCCAATTCCTTATTCTTTACTCTTTTTTAGCAGATGATTCCGTCCTTGTTTCAGCTCCTGTTCCAGATTCTCTCTTAAATCTTTCACCTCCGGTTTCTCTCCATTTCTTCCCTCCAGGCTTAACTTGGTATTACATGCTGATTTTTTTCTTATGCTTCTTAGTTTCTTTCTTCAAAATCACTCATACTCTGTTCACTTTGCTGTGTGAGTCCTTCTATCCATTTGGACAATTTCATCGTTTCATTGTTTCATTTCTGTTTTACTTTGTAATTCGTAACATTTTGTAACTCCTCCAACCTTTCATCTTTTATTTCTTACTTTTCTTCTGTTCTGCTGCATCATCTGTCCTTTTCTCTTCTGCTGTGGATTATTTATTGTTTCGTCCAGAGATGGGGACTCGAGTTTGCGACTCAGACTCAAGTTGCACTTAAGTCGCTCCTAAATTGAGTTCCGATTTGATTTTCAACTCGTCCTTTTTAGACTCAGACTTGACTTGGACTCGTTGAAAGTGACTTATGAACAATAAGAATCTTTGAGCTTTGAGTTTTATCATTGTCCCCAATTCCTAAATACATCATAGTGCGCGGCTGTATGCACAGTTGCTTAGCAACTGGGGAGATGTAACGTTGAGTGGTATCAACAAAGAACACGCTTCATTTCTGGCAGCATGGCATCCTCGTCCCAAATGTAAAATCATTTGGCTACAGGGATTACAAGTTCCTGGACCTCAACAGAAGAAGCATCTTTTGTGAAAAGTGTGGGGAAACATAAAAGACACCGGGACAATGACGTCCAACTTTATAAGACATGAAAACTCACCCGAATAGTTCATTGTAGCTAGCATTAAGCTAAGGCTAACTAACGTCAACCCAGTTATGCTGTCTGTCATCAGATGCATTGATTTGAATTATTTTCCTGAGCATAGATATTTTTGTTGACATCCTGGTGATATAAGCAGCAGGTTTAGTTGAAAAGAGAGTCTTGTTTATCATTCTGCATTAACGTTTGTATGTAACGTTACCTAAATATTGCCAAAACTTTCACACAGCCAAATTTAGCCCACTTTTACCCAAGACACTTGATAGGTAAATTTTACCACTTTGTGTCGTAACCATATTACAACACTAATTTTTTGCTTATGGAGGCTAGCTTGCATTATTCTGTTGGACAAATATGTGGTGCTGTAACTGAAGTTAACCTGTTTAATGGAATGCCCTCGTCATAATCTTATTTTTGAGAAATTATTAGTTTTTAAGATCTATATAAGAAATGCTGAGGTTCTTACAAAAAGTCTGTTTCAGAGGCATTTTGGTTTTAAATGAGATATATAATGTTGAAAATGTGTATAAGCCTGAGGAACTCTGAGGCAGTTTTTGAACTGTTCAAGTGAAAAATACATTTTTTGACTGAAACTGAATTGTTAGCTGTAGTTTTTCTAAATTTAAACTGTAATTATTTTGTAAGTAAGCAAGATCTAATGACGACTCTTATTTAGTCCAATCAGTTACTAGACAAAAATACAGAACATTATTTTTTTTTGATAAACAGCAATGTCAAATTGGAACTATCATGGAGACTTGAGACTTGACTTGAACTCTAACTCACAGACTTGAGACTTGACTTGGACTAGCTCAGAGGCTTGAGACTTCACTTGGTCTCTAACTCAGAGACTTGACTTGGACTCTAAATCAAAGACTTGAGACTTGACTGAGACTCTAACTCAGAGACTTGAGACTTGACTTGGACTCTAACTCAGAGACTTGACTTGACTTGGACTAACTCAAAGGCTTGAGACTTGACTTGGACTCTAACTCAGAGACTTGAGACTTGACTTGGACTCTAACTCAAAGACTTGAGACTTGACTTGGACTCTAACTCAGAAACTTGACTTGGACTCTAACTCACAGACTTGACTTGGACCTAGACTAACTCAGAGGCTTGAGACTTGACTTGGACTAACTTAAAGACTTGAGACTTGACTTGGACTCCAATTAAGTGACTCGTGAACATCTCTTCTCTTTATCTTTCTTTGACACATCATTTCTTCATGTCTCCAATGAAACACATTCACATTGCAAACAACAGTTAATAATTACTTCTTGTGGGAAATGTCACGCTGCTCCAGTTTTGTTTTTCCTTCAACATATCAGACAGAATGTTCAAAAGAAAACTAAAATAGCCTACAGTTAAAATTTCTAATTTAAAGCCAATGGTTATGAAAAAGCTGTGGTTATGATTAAATAATAAAAACTTTCTGTACTATTAAACACTACTTCCTGTATACTGTCAATGAGCACAATCCCTGATTTCACCAATATCAATATGTGATTATTAAAGAGTTTTGACAACTGGAAATGCAGGATATTTTATAGCTGAACAATAAAGTTTCCAACAAAAGAAGGCTGACAGCCAATAAATTTAACAGTACTTATTTGAAAAGTAAAATTCATAAAATCACTGGAAAATTATGAAATAATTGCTGTACATTAAGATAAATAGGAAAAATATATGAAATTTGCTTCTTGAGTTAAGAAAAATAAGGGCTAAATATACAACCCAACTCCAAAAAAGTTGGAACAGTATGGAAAATGTTAATAAAAACAAAAAGGAGTGCTTTGCAAAGTGTATTCATCCTGTACTATATTGAAAACACTACGACTTCACATTATTTGATGTTGTAGTTTGTGAATTTAATTGTGTTTTGAAAATACTAGTGCTGTGTCCGTTCAAAACGTGCCTGTTCATAACAGGTCGGACTTGCTGCAGCCTGCCGTAATTTTGTGCTGCACGTCCTTATGAGCTAGCATTCTTTGCTGTACGGGGTCGAGTTGAGACCGTGCCACTGGACCGGAGCACATGCTGCCATTCCCAGAGCGTATCCTGCTGCCGTGCTCGCAGCGTACCCTGCCACACAGACTACTTTTTACCAGCACAGCTCAATTTGAGAATCCCTCATCCAAACAACTTCACGTGACACTGCATGTCCTTGTGTCCTGAGCAATAAACCTGCCGAATTTCAACTTCATACAGTGCCGGGTTCTAGAGATGTTGGTGCCANGAGCAATAAACCTGCCGAATTTCAACTTCATACAGTGCCGGGTTCTAGAGATGTTGGTGCCACAGATAGACAGACAGATGGACAGCAGACAGTCTGGCTTTATAGCTAGATACACTCAATTCAAATGAACATGCTTCAAAAAAGTTGAGACGGCATTTTAGGACCCCATAATGATGTCACAAGGTGAAACAACGAGATGATGTGAAGTGGCATGACGTGAAACAGGTGAGGCAATATGTTGCAGTATAAAAGGCACCTCCAGAACAGCAAGTATGGGTCGGGGCTTGCCAATTTGCCAACAGATGTGTCAGCAAATTATCCAGCACTTTGAGAACATTCCCCAAAGACAAATCGGTAGGATTTGGGGCATTTCACCCTCTGCAGTGCACAATATAATTAAAAGATTCAAGGAATCTGGTTGGTGCGTAAAGGACAAGGCTGAAAACCACTTCTGAATGTGTGTGATATCCAATCCCTCAGATGTCACTGTCTTCAAAACTGTCACGTGTCTCTCATGGATATCATGACATGAGCTCAGGAATACTTCGCTAAACCTTTGTCAGTCAACAGCATTCGCCACTGCATCCACAGATGCAAGTTAAAGCTTCACCATGCAAAGCAGAAGCCATACATCAACTCTGTCCATAAGTGCCGCTGAATTCTCAGGGCTCAGTCTCATCTGAGACGGACAGTAGCACAGTGGAATGTTTTGTGGTCCGACAAGTCAACATTTCAAGTAGCTTTTGGAACAAACAGTATCGTGTTCTCCAGGCCAAAGAGGAAAAGGACCATCCAAGCTTTCATCAGCGTTGGGTCCAAAAGCCAGCCTCTGTCATGGTGGTGGTGGGGGTGTGTCAGTGCCTATGGCGTGGGTAACTTGAACATGTGTGAGGCCACCATCAATGCAGAAAGGTATGTACAAATTTTGGAGCAACATATGCTTACCATCCAGGCACCGTCTGTTCCAGGGACATCCCTGCATTTTCCAGCAGGACAATGCCAAACCACATTCTGCCAGGATTACAAATGCATGGCTGCGTAAAAAGAGAGTTCAGGTGCTGGACTGGCCTGCCTGCAGTCCTGACCTGTCTCCAACTGAGAATGTGTGGCACATTATGAAGCACACAATATGGCAACAACAGGCCCTGTACAATAGTGCAGCTGAAGACCTGCATAATGGATGAATGGGGGAAAATTCAGCTTGCTGAACTTAACCAACAGGTGTCTTCAGTGTCCAAATGCTTCATGAGTGTTATTAAAAGAAAGTGGTAAACACTTGACTGCAACTTTTTTGGAGCGTGTTGATTTAAAATGAGTGTATAGTTTCAAAACACAATTAAATTCATAAGCTACAACATCAAATAATGTGTAGTCATAGTGTTTTCAATAGTACAGGATGAATACACTTAGCAAATCATTCCTTTTTGTTTTTATAAGTGTAGTGGGGTTCTCAACAATTGGGAAAAATACAGGTGAAGCCACAGAGCAGGTAAAGAGTGTTTTATTTTCCAAGTCTCTGCAAAAAAAAGCAAAAAATGTACTCCCAAAGTGAAAAAATATATACAAAAGAGTATTCAGTAGTTCAGAAAAACTATTTACAAAATGCTTCAGCTACTGAATTACAATCCGTCAAAATAAAGGTGATGTTACCTGCAGCGTAACTCAACTCAGACTGACTGCAGGCTTGCCTTCCACAGCTTTTATATACTGCTTGCCCCTCCCACTAGGCAGGTCGTCACATGATCGTCATTAAAAATAAGGAATTCTTTAATTTATTACATTCCTTACAACCTGTTAAACAACACATATATTCCCCCTTTTTTGGTCATGTGACTGGAATGACATAACAACTACAAGGGTTTTTAAAGGACGGAAATGCGTTAAAGGACCATACCACCATTTTGCATGTTGAGCCTATTACATTCAACTTTCATACAGGTTACGTTACTGACAATCATTTCCCAAAGCATACTACTGGAACGATGAATTAAAAATGTTTTTCCTACCTTCCAGACCTCCACTGGTTTCAGTTCATTCTGCTATTAAAATCAACTTGTTGATACTGTAAATGTTCTTGGGATAGGTAATCCATCATCACCAACAAGACGTGTATTCAGGTTCTTTTAGAAGTTATGTAATTTTTGGCGTTTAAGTGCAATAAAAAGCGTGGAGTGAATGTATGCCTCCACCGGGGAATATAGTCCCAAAAGAAGACCTGCGTTTATGTAAAAATTTAACGACCGTGACTTCATAAGACTGTATAAATACTAACAGGAGAAACATGGATTTTTAAGGTGGGTGTATCACTTGAATCTTTGATTTTGAAATATTAACAGATTTAGCAAAATATCAGGAAAGCTGAAATACGGTTTTATCCTTTGAGAAATGATTGTCAGTAATGTAACATGTATGAAAATTGAATATATTAGGCTCAAATATGCAAAATGGGTAGTATGGTCCTTTAAAATGGTTTAGGCATGGAAGCAGACTGTACACCCACAGACTATGTAGAATGTCTGAATTCTGAATTGTGAATCGCATATGAAAGAGTGTATTTGTGTGTGAGCATGTCATGAAATGCTGGAGTAAATCCAAGTGTGCACCATGAAAGTCTAAATGAATGTCTCAAGTTCTTTGGAATTGAGGTGTACATCAGAATGCAGCCTGTAAGACATCCAGTCAGTGAATAGAGATCATTTTCTAAAATGGGCCCATATATTTCCGTGCTGACAATATCGGCTTGCCATCAGCCTCTAATGGGAAAAATAGTTACATAAAAACAAAATTTGAAGGCAACAAAAGAAGATCAGTTGCTTTTCTTCTCTACTTTATAATTCTTTATTTTCTCTTCACAACACAACTTGTTCATTCCCTCCCTCTTTGGATCCCTTTTTACATCTTTTCCTCCTCTTTCTTTCCTCTCAGTTATCCTTTTCTTCATACACAGATCTGATTTGCAGTAGGGTCGGGTGATGCAGCCTTTAAAAAAAAAAATCATGATATTTATTTATTCATGGGACCCCATTAGCTCCCACCTCAGCAGTCACTAATTTTCCTGGACACCACAATTTTAAAATACAATGAGAAAACAAAAGATGAAGTCATTTAAAACAATTCGTAAAAAAAAAATAAAAAAAAAAAATAGACCATATCTCAAGGTATTTTTGTAATAATATTCACATTGATATGAACAATGTCCTATTGGTGATTGCAGAAGTAAACAATACTGCAAACTGTAACAAAATGCGTGAACTTAATTTGTTTCCCTTCAGTAAAAGTATGAACAACTAAATCCTGTAATATTTAAGTTTGTAAACTATTTAAATTAGCTTGACCTGCTAGTCTTCAATAGTATATAACATATAAATAGCATCACCAAATAAAATGATGAGCTTGATCTTCAGCTGGTTTTTGGCAGGTTAGCACTACATAGCCTCTATGACTCTGCACTTAAATACGATTTAAATATGCTCTGAAGTCCAAATCCACCACAAGCTCATGGTTAAAGCGAAGAACTCACCTGAAGTTAGCGTAGGAGCTAAGCTAACACTGTTCATACATCACAAGTCACCGCGTCGGTCATTTCCACCGTTAGCTTTTTCCTCTCACGGGGAGTACAACTAGCTGAAGGTCCAGCTATGCATGAGTCAGTCAGCATCACTCGCTGCTTGGTTTGTTCGCAGATCCGCTCTTCCCGCTGATTTTTGGCGGGTTAGCAGCACTACATAGCCTCTATAATGCTGCACTTAAATACAGTTTAAATCTACTGTATTTGTGCCTTTTTGGGATTTTCAGCTGTTTCTGCTTCAGATGAGAAACAAATCTGTTGTATTCCCACCTTTGTCAGTTAGTCACTTAACCTTGTGTACTAACTAGGGGTGTCGTGACATACCAGTATCGATAACCATGATATTTTAAAAATGAAATATTGGTATCATGTTAATAATACATATATGATAATATCATGTAAATAATTCAGCGCCTCTTAAATCATTTCTGTTTCTTTCCATTCTCGCTTTGCCCCCCCCCCCCCCCCCCCCCCCCCCCCCCCCCCCCNCACACACACACATGATGTGAAGCAATAACTAGCTAGCTAGCTAGCTAGCTACCACAGTAACTACTACTGCCACACTAAATCATGATGGAGGAGCTGACAGAGTGAGACGCTCTATCCTAACCTGAAAAAATTTAGCTGCCAGTGTGGAGTTTTTAGGATTCGGTAACAAAGACAGGAAGTTGGTAGACGCCCCAGTCTGCAGGAAATGTGATCAACAGGAACCGCTAAAGGGGGCAATACCACCAACCTGTTCACCACCTTCACCTCCATCATCCTGCAGATTTCACCACGGTAGAGACAGGAAGTAGCAGTTGGCTTGCTAGCCCTGAAACAGGAAATGTTCCATGAAGTCTTAGTTGTGTTGTTAAAGCTAAGTTATCATGGCGTTGGACTTGACAGGATTTTCTCTCTCCTGGTTATTTGTTAGGCAGCATCAAAGAAGTGAGAGAGAGTCAGAGATTCAGGTCAGATAACACTGTCTGACTCAGTGGAGAAGCACAGAAAAGCAGACATGGCTGCTGCAGGTCAGGATGAAGCATCTCTAAATCACTGGCCTACTTCATAGCAAAGGACATGATGACAAAACACACAATAAACAAAGTTAAAGATGAATTTGACTGATA
This sequence comes from Lucifuga dentata, assembly GCA_014773175.1. Taxonomy (NCBI): domain Eukaryota; kingdom Metazoa; phylum Chordata; class Actinopteri; order Ophidiiformes; family Bythitidae; genus Lucifuga; species Lucifuga dentata. Next base: position 20,466 of record VXCM01004387.1, read on the forward strand.
GCATTATTTTTTCAAATTTTCTATAGATATCGCGATAATATCATTATCATGAATTCTTTTGGCTGTGATAATCGTGTACTGAAAATCTGATATTGTGGCAGCGCTAATGCAAACCATTTCTTCTTGTTATGCATGATGTGAAGACTCAACATGTCAGCATGCCTCAATAACGTCAATATCACAGTATGACATGTATCGTCTAAAACATAACACCAATAATATGAACTATATGATGTGGTGCAGCCCTCATTTGCAGAGGTTTGTTGTTGTTTCTGCTGTGGTTTTCTCTCTGTTGTTTCATCGATTTCAGACTCTAGTTGGTCCTCTGAGGGTTTTGTAGCTTCACTTTCAGTTCCAGAACACTGCCGAGGCTTACTCATCACTTTGTGAAAACATCAAAGCGTTTAGGCCTCCACCAACTCCTGTTGGAGTTACATTTTGTTTTGTCAAGAGGATACGACCCCACTGAAATCCAGTACCCTGGTGTCTCTGTGATTATCGGAGTGAGTCAACTCCTCGTCCCCCTCTACAGGAACCTCTGATTCATGCTATGTCTCTTTAATTTTTAAGTAGAGTGGGCGTCACACCACACTCCTCATCCTCATCTCAAGCCCCACTCTGGTTCCCGCGATAGCCCACAGAGCAAGAGACAGGAAATGGAGCAGAGAGACATGACAGCCCAGCACGAGACTGGAACCAAACCCACACACACTACATCTGCAGTCATCCGCCAAAACCACCAGGAAGCCCCATTTGTTTTCTAACTTGTCGCCCCCAGAAATGCTTTTCTGTCTTGGTTACTGCTGCCATTATTCCCCACATGCACAAAACGTTGTTATATATTTTCAAATAAGCTATAAATGGTTTAGATCCCATGTCAGGAAACGGTTTGACCTCTGACTCTGTGGACAAAAACCCTCTGGCAAGCTGTGCTTTGTAGGATATAAATCTGCTGCAAAACATCACAAGGTCCACTGAAGGAATTACTGACATTGTGCAGCAATACTAATAAAATAATGTTGAAAGTTGAAGGGAAAATTTTTTAAAATAGATTTTGTTCTCAGATTTGGGGTTGCTGTGTCACAGTTCTAACCTGATACATGCAGGTTTAAACAGTCTTTTCACTTATCCTAGTAGTGCTTAAAATGCAGATATACGTAATTTTGCTTTTTTTTAGCAGAGATTTTGAAGTATCTTTCACTGAAGCTTCTGCCGTTGCCCTGAGGCTGGTTTCATGTGAGAAGCAGTATTTGAGTGCATGTTGCTCACCTCACTGTCACAACACGTGTCATCAAGAAGCGCCCAGGGTAGACGTTTTTCAGCGATGGATTTCATGCAGAAGAAAGTCTTGCTCTGCTCTGGAAAAAAACTGAGCCAAGAAGCACCGATTTTGGATGCTTATGAGTTTCTCCTCCATCTTTGCTTACATCACATGCAACTATTCTCCCATTAGTGGCGAGATGGAAAGGTTAAAATTTGAGGGGGAAATCCGAGCGGTACACGTTGCTGAACGTTGCAGAGAGGTAAAGAGTCAGCACAACGCTCGCTGCTTATCATGTGAAAGCATTCTAATACAATGTCAAATCAGGTTTATTTGTAGCCCAGTATCACATCCAACATCTCAAAGGGCTTTACAGACCACACATTAACAGTCCCGACCAGTCCAAGCTCTCTAAGAAGACGAGGAAAAACTCCCTAAAAACCTTATTATATAAGGAAAATGGAAGAAACCTCAGGGAGATTCCCTCTCCTCAAACGGCCGGGTGTGACACAGGAGGAAACTGGCAAATTACAAGGATCCAAAAAAAAAAAGAAAACATTACAGAACGATATNCCTCTGAGAGGAGGACGAGCCAGTGAATCATGGGGGAGGAGCCAGCTGAGCACAAAGCCTAGAGCCTTGTACGGGCGCGCCAATTTTGGGCCCATACCCGGCCTTACACAGTTCTGTCCGAACCCAAACCGAAGCCCTAGACTTATGAAATTCTCAGCCCCAGCCCGACCCGAGGCCTGCAGTCTTTTTTTGTTTGTTTGTTTTTTCCCCAGCTCATTTCATAGTAAAAGTATCATCTGTCAGCTGCTGCTGCAGTGTTCAGAAAACAGCGATGGCTGCAGTTTCTGGGCACCAACGCAGCATCAGGAGGTGTGTTATGACTGTGAGTGGAGAGAGGAGTGGAAGAAAAAGCCCAAGCCTGGCCCAGTTTGTAAATTGCCTCAGGGCCCAATGGGTTCCAAGACCTGTGCAGGGCTCTAAAGCAGACAGCACCAGGACCACCACCACAACAGAGGTGAAAGGAATTATTATTTGTGGTGCATCAAAGTGTACCTACCACTTGCCCAATTAATGCTGGTATTTCTGCAGCCCCCCTCCCCCATAAAACTAGACAGGATATCCATGTATTAATAGAAAATGCAATTCAGATCTGCTTCTGGATTCTAAGCCCTCCAGACCTTTATGATCATCTGGCTCTGGTCTGCTTTTTGTTCCTCGGGTTAGAACTCAGCATGGGGAAGCAGCGTTTAGTTTCTGTGCATCAGTTACTTGGAACAAACTCCCAGAAAGCCCAAGGTCAGAGGTCAGCCAAATCAATAAGCTCTTTCAAATCAGAACTGAGAAATTTTCTGTTCACCACTGCTGTTGTTAAACCTGAGGGTATTTACCTCTACACTGTAGCTTTTAAACTTTCACTTTTATTTTATTTTAACCTTTTTAAACTATGTTGTATTGATTCAATTTATATTTTTTTATTTCCCTTTCTTTAATTTTATGTCTTTTTATTACTATGTAAAGCACTTTGAATTGCCTTGTCTGAATGGTGCTATACAAATAAACTTGCTTTGCCTATAAAGAATGGATGAAGTTGATACTATGGTTATCAAATGAACATAGAATCAGTCAAATATATTACTGCTGTTCTTCCAACAACTGATATATGTCACGTGAATACCTAAAGTGAAAACCTGCATAACCTTCTGATATCTTACCAGGAAATGAGCAAGACCTGCAAGATTTTTTTTTTTTTTTGTAGAAGTAATTTAATTTCTTGGGTGTTTTTGCACATCAGCTGCATTTAGTTGAGCTCAGTGATTCTAATTTACAAGTTCCAGCAGTACCCAAGGCTCTGAAAGTTTCACAAACTAGGCCAGCGTTAAGTCAGTACCTTTATGTGCACGATAAACTGCAGTTATGTTCAGATTAAGGCAATAAATTGAGGAACAAAAACTACTCACGTATAACTCCTCTGGAGTTGAGACCACTGACGCTGTTCTGTGTAGGCTCAGAATTTATCAGTGAACCCTCATAATATCTACTGTATGCCTTCTTTTCTTGCCAATACAGAAGGACAGAAATATAATTCCTCCATCCCAAAGCATCAATTCAAAATTCAAAACTACTGTATAATCTCTTTCAGCGAGTATGAAAGTGCGATAATGTTTGTAGGTCACAAATGTGTGAAAAGTCAACTGAACTGCTGCTAACTGGAATTGCTCATTTCATTTAACTTCAGATAGGAGGAAATTCAAAGCCTATTTTGGCATATTAAATATATCTCTTCCCGCCACTCAATAGGTGGGTCACCCTGCTCTCAGGGGCTGAAGGAGTCTTATTAGTATTGGTTTCAGCGAGACTTTTACTGTCTGATTGTCCACATGCTGTTTCGGAGCTTTTTCCACTCTGACAGGTTTGGAGGAAACACTGCAGTGCAGGTAAAAAAAAAAAACAAAACAAAAAAAAAAAAAAAANAAAAAAAAAAAAAAAAACAGGATAAAAATGGATTTTGACTCAACAAAAATAGCCTCCTCTAAACGAATCACAGTATTTCTTTAAATATTAACTGGCAAACTGAAAAAGCAGAACTGAGCTGCCTGCAAAATGTAACCATTTCCCTGAAAATTACCACATGTAAACCAAACAATTTGGTTTTCCCAAACGTATACGAAATATGGTCACAGTCATCCGGTCGTCGTAGGCCTAGTTTATACTTCATGCTCACTACAAATGTGCTTACACCTGCATGTGCGTCGTGAGGAAAATTGTTTACATACTCAACTCCGTAGTTAGTTGATCTGGAGGGTTAAACACTTTTTATCCACCAGGGGGCGATGTGAGGGACATGACTTGATTTGTCCCTGAAGACTAGAGGTGGGTAGAGTAGCCAGGAACTGTACTCAAGTAAAAGTATTATTACTTTATGATAATAGTGACTCAAGTATGAGTAGTCACCAGAATAAAGACTTGACTAAGAGGAACAATCTATTAAAAAGATTACTTGAGTAGTGAGTAACTTTGATCAAGTTTATTCTTTAGAATAATCAACAAGCTATAAAGTGCTCCTCTGANACAGTAATAAATCAGATATTTACCACATAACAAATCATGACAATTCTGGCCTGGCCCCAAGACAGTTAGCTAGGTTAGCTTCATGAATTTACTCAGAATAAAACAGGAAAACTTGAGTTAGCATTAGCAGCAGCACCAGCTAGTTAAGTAGCTAACGTTTCAGCTTACCGCCACGTTTCCTGAAGTTCCATGTTGAGTTCTTAGAAGCTGAAATGTCACATTTTTAGCAGACAAAAAAATCTTAAAAATCCATGTTTCTCCTGCTAATAGTTACACAGCCTTATGAAGTCACGGTCCTTTAAATTTTTCCATAAACACAGGTCTTCTTTTGGGACTATATTCCCTGGTGGAG
>VXCM01004387.1:25266-37220 GCA_014773175.1 Lucifuga dentata
GTCTTGTTGGTGATGATGGATTACCTATCCCAAGAACGTTTACAGTATCAACAAGTTGATTTTAATAGCAGAATGAACTGAAACCAATGGAGGTCTGGAAGGTAGGAAAAACATTTTTAATTCACTGTTCCAGTAGTATGCTTTGGAAAATGATTGTCAGTAATGTTACGTGTATGAAAACTGAATATATTAGGCTCAAACATGCAAACTGGATGGTACGGTCCTTTAAGAAGCCATGCTTGCTTGGTTTGAAGCTCTCCTGTCCTGCCCTGTCATTGGCTGTAGCTTGTCTACCACTGTTATTGACGGTCACAACACAGATATAAAGTCTGATGGGGATCTTGTATCCCAGCAGGCATCTGTGGAGTCTCTTTGATCACGTCTTTGAGCAGTTAACACAGCAGTTATTGTTCACAGGAGCGAGTGCCGGTATCTCTCTGATCTGAGATTTCATCGAGAATATCCGATAACTGTCAGCGAGTGGAAAATTGTGGCTAAAATTATTTGTCTTATGTTTTACAGAAATAAAATGGTTTAGGGAAAGACTGAGGTCAGGGTTTAACATTAAGTTATTTTAGTGTTGAATTACTTTGTTCACGGATCCACCAACCCTAAACCATGCATCATTATTCCTACACCATGTGATATTAAGGTACACTCCAATCAAAAGTGTATTTTTCTCCTTGTTGCTTACTTTGTATTTTTAGTAATATTTTCACAGTCTGGCTGGTGTATGTGCAGTTTCACTATAGGCCTGATTTCACCTTCCTTTGGTCTTTGCTGATATCTGTGAGTGGTTGATGTGCATGAACATGGCGAGCTCTGTGCACGCTTTGCTTTCACATTTGACCTCAGGTCATGTCCCAACTTCAACTTAGCGTGATACACAGGAGAAGAGAAAGGAGAGATGGCATCCCAGCCTGCTCAGTTCACCCCATGTCTACTGGAACTGCTGAAGCTGACAGTTATGGTGCATGAACATACTGATAGTAGAAAAACTGCCCTACCGCTGATGGCAGCAGAACGCAGCGCCAAACGGCAGGCAACAATGGTAGACGTGGAACCGTTGCCATGGCAATTGGTGGGATGCAATCAGAGGTGTCACAAGTGGGGTGACACCATCAGAGGGGGTGANCCGTCGACAACTTGAATTGTCGGTATCATTATAGCTGAACCCGCCCGTCATGGAGATACTGCACTGGGTGACACCAGCCCTAGTGATGCCACTGGATGCTGGATGCAATAGTGTTTTATAATTTTGTGCGAGGTTTTATATAAAAAAGAAAAGCTCCGGTTCTGGCTGTTTTATACGCTCATTTAAATAAACCACAGAAGAGGCAGACAGACGCTGTAGGCCCATTTTACAGGAGCGCACATTGCTGGCAGGATTCCTTCGGCTAAATCAGGAACTGAGGATGAGAGAGAGAGAGAGAGAGAGAGATTCAGAAGATATTTCAGACTGTCGACAACTTAGCTGTCCATCTTTGACCTAAGAATATCAACAGCCAGTTTGTCTTTGCAGCTGCGGTAAGTGGAAGAAGTTGAAAAATTTGAACTTTTGACAGCACGTTCTGTTGGCCGCGCGGTGTGCTGCTCTCACCATCAGCGGTGGTAGAGTTTTCCATTGTCCTCTCATTGAAAAGAATGGAACAACCAGTTTTTTCCTATACCGCACACTGTCAACATGTGAATGCACCGTTAATGTCATGTGGAGAATAACCAGGTTGGTGCCACAAAGCAAACACCAGAAGGGTTTCAAGTTTTATGTGTCGTCCTACTTGTGCAGTCATGAGGGTATGTCGCCCAATGCTAACTGTAGCTAGCCCAAGTACTGGAACAGCTCTGTTCAGAAGCCGATGTCCAACAGGAGTTGAAGGCTCAATCACATCTGTCCTCTGAAAATGTCAGCTGCAGACTCTTCTGTGGTTTACAGTAGTAAATACTTGCTGTCCATTTCTTCTGATTTCTTTGACCTTTGGGAATGTGCAGAAACCGAGCACAGAGTTGAATCTCGCAGCTGTACACAGTGGAACACGGCAATGCCGGGTCGTGCTGCTGTCTGTTCATCGCACTGTAAATAGTTTCATATGTTTTGAGGTCATGAGTATGGGATCAATACGACATAGTCCAGCTAGTCATTAGCTAGCTGAAGTACTAGTATTTCAGCTAGCTAATGACTAGCTGCAGGCTGCACATGTCCCCAGAGCTTTTTATGCGGCCGAGATTTCAGCAGAAGTTATTAGTTTGTGACATCACAAATGAGCAGAAACCAGTCAGGCAAGAAACAGGTCTGGAATCAGTTTGATGTCTTCATTTAAATGACGTGTGGTTTGTGTAACAAGTTATATGTTCAGAACTGAGTGCAGGCAGGTCTGGTTATTGGTGTTCCAGACATTTGTAGATTCTGGAGTTTTTTTTAATGAGGGAGAAAGAGTAGATGTGCTTAAAAACCTTCAGATGTTGGATAAAATACTAGTCAACAGAGAATATTTTACATCTTTAAATGTGTCTGAGGGGATGTGAAAGTGTTGTTAGTGACTGTAAATTGCTATTGTAAATTTTAACATCAGAACAAGATTTGAAGGAAAAACAGTTTGCTAACATGATGAGCTGGAATATATTCCACACATGCACAGGTAGTAACCCTAAAAAAAACAATAAAGCTGAACCCAGAAATGGATTACTAGACTATAGCAGGCTGGGGCTGAGTGAGCAGAACAAAGGAAAGAGGCAGCGAGAAAAGAGAAAGACAAAGAGAGGATGATTAAAAAAGAAAAACCCAGCTTGTCATCAGCTCTGTGCGGCTGAAATCCCTCTCTCAGCTTTCTGGCTGGGGAACAAGCAGGGAGCCACAATGGCCAGCAGATTCCCCTGGATTTGGAGCACAAAGGGTGGGCAGACATCCATTCNCACCCACCCTCACCTCACCCCTACAACCCCCCTAGCTTGCACCATCCCTCCTCTCATCCCTCCATCCAAACAATCTGACTGTCAGTGGCTTCTGCAACCTCCTGAATCAGCAACTGGCCACCAACGGAAACAGTAAAAGACGTGCATTTGCATGCGTGCGCTCACACACACACACACACACACACACACACACACAAATACTACAGATTATCACCATTCTGCCAAACAGAACATCATTTTCTGGTGTTAGGACTTTGGCTTCAGGCACTGCTGCATATCTGCATAATAACATTACAGTATATATGTGAGGACAACTGAATTTTTTGATTTTTAGACATTGATTTTTCAATTTCTGTTATTTGAAAATTGAGGTGTGTGTTGTTCTAGAGATTTCTTTTTCGATTATTTTGTGACATGTCCGAAATAAATCATTAAATCAAATCAAATCAACAAAATTTGATCATTTCTAGGTTAAAGTGAACCACTAAAATCTTAAACCTGAGCTGGGCTGAAATTACCGCATTTTGCAAAAATATCAAAGGGCAAAACACTAAAACTGTTTTAGACAAGGACAGAGATCCAACAGCACACACACACACACACACACCAGTCACGCATTGACACGCTAACAGTTCAGGAGCTCAGAACTCGTGCTCATAAAGTTTTCATCCCAGGATTCAAGATCAGTTCAATCTTGTCCAGAGCTCATTAAAAGTTATCAGCTCTGGACCCAACAGAGATCAGCCCATGACCCGTTTCCAGTCCCGACCCTTAGTTTAAGAAACTCCGGCTTCAGGTTTATTGCAGCCAGGTGTTTAGTACGCTTGAGTTTTTGCATTATCATTAGGTTGGTTTCAGACAATTAAACCATGAGACAATTAAGCTCAATTAATGACTAATGTCTAATGTCTCAGGAAGTGTTATGTTGCTGCCTGGAGTGCAGGTACGGAAACGGTAGCAGGTGGCTGAGAATATCAAGCCAGAGAGCCTCCACTTAGCCAAGGTACAGCTTCCAACTGCGTGTGTGTGTGTGTGCGTATGTGCACACGTGTGTCAAAGCCAGACTCCAATCACCAGGATTGTGTTGCTTGTGTTTGCCATGACAGTGGTAGTAATTGCGGCAGCATTTGGCTGCGGTGCTGATGGAAATGCGATGAGCAGCCAGGGACAGATCGCCTCTTCAGAAATGGACATCACACGCTCTTTAATACAACACTAAAAATGCTCATTAAAAATGGCGTGATTGTAGTTTGGGGTGTTTTCTTTTTTTAAATTTTTTTCTGTGAAGAGGTAGAGAGACAAAGATTTACAAGAAAGCAAAGGATTATATGTAGAGAACAGACACAAATAATGCTAAACAACATCTGTTCAAGCTAACAGAATAGCTAAGGAAGTGTATGATCGTAGCTCAGTTTTACCTTGGTTTAGATTTATGTCCTGCAGGCAGATATTGGTTCCCATAATTAAGGACTTAAAATTAGGTTAAAGATGGAATTTTGTCACATGCTGTAAGGAATAGTTTTTGTTCATCACTGAGTCCTGAAACTCTTATTTTCTTAAAACTATCAGCCAATGGAGTAATTTTTGACCATTGAGCAGAGTGAGCATTCTCATGTGAATTTTCCTGATATATTTTTGATTGTTGTTTTTTTCTGTCAAACCAAACCAAACTATGCAGTAAATGCAACAACTAAATGCAATTAATGTCTGATTCAGACCAAAGCAAATGGACTAGAGGCCTGAAAACAACCTTAGACTCCAAACTAACTATAAAAGCAGCAATCTCTGTCTGTCTGTCTGTAGCACCAATGTCTCTAGATATCTAGCTATATGAAGTTGAAATTCGGCAGGTTTCTTGCTCATGACCCAAGGACATGCGGTTGTCGCGTGTGACACAGCATGTCCTGATGAGCAGTTCTTGAATTGAGCTTTGCCGGTAAAAAGTAGTCCGTGTGGCAGCATACACTCCGGTCCAGTGCCACAGTCTCAACCCATCTCCATACAGCAAACAAAGCTAGCTCACGAGGACGTGCAGAAGTTGTTTGGGAAGTTGAAGTTGTTTTGAGGCTGCTGTGCAGATATGTTTCACTATACTGGAAGCTCAGTTTTATGTTGCACAGGTGCTAACAATAGCTAACAATGCTACCAGGACACAGTGCTGTTGTTAGCAAACTACGGTAGCTAGTATTGCTAACCTATGATAACCACACTGTTACTGTTGTTAGCCACCAAACACAACTATGCTGACGTCATACTATTTAAGATAAGATAACTTTATTAATCCCACCTTGGGGAAATTCCCTTGTTTCAGCAGCTTTGGATTCAGAATATAAAAATATATTTAAAAAAAAGGACATACAAAAATATAAATACACTGAGCATTAATTTAGTACAAGAAAATATAAAACAATACATACATTAATGACACAACTTAGATGTGTTACATACATAAGTGAAATAAAAGTGAAATTGAAACACTATATACAACATTGCACAGCAAAGAAATTGAACCTGGTAGGAGATGGCTTAACACCACATAGACAACAACAGCAACAACAACAGCAGACAACAGGGTTACATTCATGCTGTATCATTGAAGAGTCTGACTGCTGTAGGGATGAAGGACCTGCGGTAGCGCTCCTTCTTACAGTGGGGGTGTATCAGTCTGTTACTGAAGGAGCTGCTCAGATCCCTCACCGTCTCATACAGAGGGTGAGAGGTATTGTCCATGATCAGCTTGGCTAACATCCTCCTCTCACTCACCACAGTGAGTTACAGTTACAGATCAATAGTGGCCGTTCTTGACTTTGCTGATGATGCTGTGATCTTTGCGGAGTCATGGATGTTCTGGTAGGAGCCCTTGAGAAGCTGAGCGAGGAGTCAGAGTGTCTGGTTTGCAGGTGTCCTGGATCAAGTCTAAGATCCAGGCTTTCAGCAACTTCTTGAACTCAGCCGTCAGCAGTGTGTCTGTATGCAGGGAGAGTGTCGGACTTTTTGAGAGATTCACTACCTCAGCATCCATGTATCTGGGAGCTCGTCCTATGAAGTTGAGAGACGTCTGGGGTGGGCATGTGGGGTCATGGGGTCACTGGACAGGGGTGTATGGTGCTGCCGACATCTCTGCAAGAAGATGAAGGTCCAAGTCTTTAGAGTCCTGGTGCTGCTGGTCGTACTCTATGGTGACACCTGGACGCTAACCAGTAACTTGAGACGACGACTGGATGTCTTCGGTACTCTCTCTCTTCGGAGAATCCTTGGGTACCGCTGGTCTGACTTTGTGTGGAATGAGCGGTTGCTCCAGGAGGCCTGGATGAGAAAAATTACCAGCATTGTGAGGGAGCGCCAGTTACGACACTACGGTCATGTGGCGCGTTTCTCCGAGGATGATCCAGCACTCAGGTGCCTCGTTGCGGAGGACCGCAGTGACTGGACCAGGCCGAGGGGACACCATGTAACACCTGGCTGCAGCAAATGGATGGGTACCTCCGTGAGATGGGGTCCATCCCCATCTCACAGAGGTGGGTCTCGCTAGAATGGTTGCCAACCAGGACCCGGGGCGTTTCTGTCGCACGGTGGATGCAGCAACGTGCAGCCCAGCGCATGCTCCTGACCTGACCAATAGAACACTGAAGGGAAACGGAGCTAGAAGAGTTTATGAAGCTCCAGCTTTGTATGAAGGGAAAAGCAGCGTACACCATAAAGTCCAGCCCATTCCAAACAGGCACATTTTGAACTGGCACAGCAAACAAAGCTAGCTCACGAGGACATGCAGAAAAAAATTATGGCAGGCTGCGGTGCACATCGGCCCAGTCTGAACACACACGTTTTGAATGGGTGCTGCACTAGTATCACCAGTAAATCTGCCATAAAGTAAAACCTAAACACCCTCAAAGACACTAAAAGCTCTGTACAGCTATAGTCAATTTTCTGAGGATTCATCACTATGTAACCAACCACATTACATTTAAGTGATCCAAAATATTAAATAATGCAGGTTTATTATGAGAAATATTTGGTGGGGTTAGTAGGCTATATGCCTGTCCCAATTCCAGGAAGCAGACTTGCCTTAGAGAGTTTATTTAGACCAGCTACACGCAGTCCAAAATGTTCAATCAGTCTAAAACCCACAAGTTAACTCAGAAATATCACACAATTTGTGTGATATTTCTGAGCATTATGAATCAAAATGTCCAGGGGTACAAGCTGTTTATAGACATCTTTTACAATCAATCCCAACTTTCTTTTACAGCTGTTCTTTTCAAGGCTGTCTAAGAGAGGACAAACGGCTCTCCGTCTCGGGACTGAGAGGATCAGCAGCTTAGCCCCACAAAAGGTTAAAAATCTGATTTTCTGCTCTCTTGTAAATGTAAGCAATGACTCATACCAGGCTGCCTTCAAAGCTGGCTTCCACTTCCAAACAGTTTCTGGGCAAATGACCAATGCTATCAAAGAAAAAACACTTTGATTCCCATGGCATATTTATTGATCATAACACTGGCTTTTGATATGTGCTGCTGGAAGAGGAGCTCTCCTCTGAATATCAATGAAGTCCCACTGACAGGCAGATAGAGTGGGAATAACATCAAGGGCTTATTCATATTTCATGTTTTTCTATTGCAGCTCATTCTCTTCTGTTGTATTCAATTCTGCTCTGCACTATATTCATTTTCCATCCTTATTTTCTTGTCTATTTGTTTCTTTTCTCCTCCTTTCTCTCTTTTTCTCTCTCGCTCTCTCTTTCTCTCTCTTCTTTTGCCCTCGAAGGATCAAACGCCTAAAGGAACGATCAAAAACTGCATCCAATTAATTTTTTGCTCAGCATGATCATTCTGGTCGAACGTGAATGATCATATTAAAGGTAGATATGAGCGTGTTGTGATTTTTTCCGCGATAACATCTTCAACTAGCCGACCTGTATGATGCACACATGCTAATTTAGAGCTGGCATGCTAATTTATTCTGCCTCAATCGCTTTACTTATGGTGTAAGTGTTTTGAATAAAATAGATAACAGCGTAATACACACTGTTGCTCAGGCATATAAAAATAATGAGGAGGAAAACAATCTTCTCTGAGGATTAAAGGCATCCTAGTATTTTACTTTATGAGATGGGGAAAAAGATAAAAATTCGTATCGCACTGTTTCTCATCCAACTCTAGTAAAATATGAGTTTTTTCTTCTTTGCGCATGCTGAGAAAATTAAAAATCTAGTCTTTTCCAGACTGACTGCTACACGTTGATTACAACTGTAAAATCTTTATGCTTCACTGATGCCCGATGCATCATTTTCACACCATATTACAGCACATTATGGGTTTCCTCTACAACAGCTGCAAATGCCAAATGAAGAGCCTTCTTCAGAATCATGGACATTTAATGAAAAACAGCAGGAATGAGGAAAACACAAATAACTATATCTTTATGCAAATCTGATGTATCGTGTTTACAACAGCCAGTCACAAGATTGCTGCCCTGCAAACCCATGTATGTGTCACTTTCAGGACATAAGAAAAATGGCCTTGTTTCGAGCTTGGTGAGAATTCACTTTTGAGTTACTATATTCTAATCCTGGGTTCAGATCCGAATGTGGCCTGTCTGAGTGGAGTTTTCTCTGTGTCTGTGGGGGTTTCCTCCACCTGCTTCAGTTTTGTCCCACATTCCATGCGGGCTTAGGTGAACTTGAGACTGTAAATGAAATGTAGGTATGTGTAGTTGTGAATGGGAATGTCTCTGTAACAGACCAGGATGCATCCTGCCTCTCAGCCAGATCCACTTCCACAGCACCCTGCACAGGATAGGCAGATAGGATAGGAGACAATGGGGTTTAAAGGCTCATACCATCCATTTTGCATGTTTGAGCTGAATAAATTCAGTTTTCATACATGTTACGTTACTGACAATCATTTCCCAAAGTGTACTACTGGAACAGTGAATTAAAAATGTTTTTCCTACCTTCCAGACCTCCATTGGTTTCAGTTCATTCTTTTATGTAGTTAAAATCAACTTGTTGATACTTGAAACATTCTTGAGATAGGTAATCCATCATCACCAACAAGACGTGTGTTCAGTGTTTTTTTTAGAAGTTACGTACTTTTAGTATTTAAGCGCAATAAAAAGCGTGGAGTGAATGTATGCCTCCACCGAGGAATATAGTCCCAAAAAGAAGACCTGCATTTATGGAAAAATTTAAAGGACCATGACTTCATAAGGCTGTGTAACTATTAGCAGGAGAAACATGGATTTTTAAGGTGGGTGTATCACTTGAATATTTGATTTTGAAAGATTAAGAAATTTTGCAAAATATCAGGAAAGCTGAAATATGGTTTTATCCTTTGGGAAATGATTGTCAGTAATGTTACATGTATGAAAACTGAATATACTTAGCTCTAACATGCAAAATAGGTGGTATGGTCCTTTGAAGGTACCAAATGGCATTTTTGACAGTAGTGCTGCAGAGCAATGTTTGGATGAGTGGGCACTCTTAAGCCGCTTTCACATGATAAGTGTTAAGCGGTGCGCTGAAGTCGGCGCTCAACCAAGCTCTGAGGGAAAGCTCTCATTGACGGTAACGGTTTTTACCATGGACATCTCAACAAAGAAGGCTCTGGCTCCTTTTCTCATTCGAAGAAGAAAACCAAAAAAAAAAAAAAAAAAAATGGCGGATGTGGGTGCATGATCAGATTTTTCTACGATTTTAAAGTTGTGTTGTACAACTTGGGAAATTACAGCTGTTCTCTGATTGGTTGCATTTTGGAAAGGTCAGTGAAGGAAAGGTCAAGTTTGATTGAACTTTGAGCGCAGCATCAAAACGGAGAATCCGTGCAGCTCGCGTCGCTCAAGGTGGCATGACATGACATTGGGAGTCATCGCTCAGCTCCCAATACACAATAATGGAATGCCCGGCTCAGCGCACCGCTCAACGCTTATCATGTGAAAGCAGCCTGAGGGTGCTATCACATGATAAGCGGTGAGCTGGATGTTCCATTATTGTGTATTGGGAGAGACACAACCTTGAGTGATTCTCCCGCCATGCCGCTGCTCAGAGTTCAGCCTTATTCAACTTGACCCATCTGCTGATGACCTTTTCAAAACTCGCAAACATTGAGAGAAGACTTGTGATTTAAGCAGAAGCGACACAGCAGTGGAGGAGAAGCTCAGAACCTGCGTACAGCAATTTCTCGAGTTGTATAACACAACTTTAAAATTGTACCATGATCTTATTAGAAGGGGATTGCATGCCGAAATGTCAGTAGTCAGACAGGGCTATACCAGCCACTATGCTAGGGTGTAGGCAGTTAGGGTGTAGTCATTGAGGAAGTNGACAGGGCTATACCAGCCACTATGCTAGGGTGTAGGCAGTTAGGGTGTAGTCATTGAGGAAGTAGGTAGCAAGGGTGTAGGCAGCGAGGTGAGCGCTCTCCACGGAGCTTATCGTGAAATCGCCCTTCGTGTTTGCATCTTGTGCTCTACGACTGCTGACTGCAAAGCACACTAATGCTAATTTGTAGGTGATGTTGATGTTAACAGGTTGCCATAGATACCGTAGCTATGATCATGAACAATTATTAATGTGAAGAATATGATATTATCTGTGCACGTAACCAAATTATAAAGGAGCTTACCGGCGATCGCACATTTGAACCCAATATATGAACCTGCATACATGTTATGTTGCTGACAACCATTTTCCAAGACATAAACCTGTATTTTAGTTTTCCTGTTATTTTATCAAATCTCTTAATCTTTCAAAAGCAAATATTCAGGTGATGCACCCACCTTAAAATTCCATGTTTCACCTGCTAACTTGTGCACAATTGTAGAAGGCACGGTCATATAAATTTCTGGGTAAGTCGTCTTCTCCTGGGACTATATTTCCTGGTGGAGACATACATCATCTTCCGTGCAACTGTGCATTGGATCAGTTAAATAAAGTTACTTCAACAAACCTATTAGACGTTGTGTTCGCTATGATTGATTACTTATGTCAAGCACGTTTCAAGTCTCTAGAAGTTGATTTTAATAGCATACTGGAATAAAATGAAACCAATGACAGTCTGGAAGGTAGGAAAAACATTCTAAAATTTACTGCTAAAGTAGTTTATTTTGGGAATTGTCAGTAATATACAGTAACTTGAACACAGATCGTATTGTATATATTGGGCTCAAACGTGCACAATCACCGGTATGGTCCTTTAAGCTGGATTGATTTTTCTTACCACAAGTCTTCATGAAAGTTGTTGATTTCTGTTCTCATGATTTAATGACATTCTTGTACCTTTGACTTTTTTTTAAATCAATGACTCAGGTCCATTTAAGCCTTGAAAGTGCTGCAGCTCTCACTGACATACAGTAAAACTGGCAGAACAGAAAATGAGTGATCCATTCCTTTTCAGTTCAGTAAGGTAGGTTGTTTTTCCTCTGAAATCTCAGCCACCTGAAATTCCCCCCTCCCCACTTTGAGGAGGCACAGGTGTAATTAATATCATTAAGATGGCTCTGTTCCATTTAGGTGTGCCAACCAAGAAAGAGGAAAAAGCAAGAACACACCAGGATATATATCAGAAATGTCGACTGATAACTCAGCATGAAAATGCTGCTGGTTATTACTTCAAACAGCCGTTTGATATCACAGATTATAATGGTGAACCATTACAGTGATTGAAATCTGATCTCCACCATGTTCTTCCTATTTGCACTCGATCCGTCAAGGGCGGCCGAGCTATTTGTTGTGATGAAGCCTGGCATGGATGCAGTCCAACACATCTCTTACTGCTGTGGGAGACATTTAAGCTGTGAAAGTAATGGAATATGTCTGAAGTCTTTAAAGGACCATACCGGCTATTCCACATGTTTGAGCCTAATATATTCAGTTTTCATACACATTACATTACTGACAATCATTTCCCAAAGCATACTACTGGAATGGTGAATTAAAAATGTTTTTCCTACCTTCCAGACTGTCATTGGTTTCATTTCATTCTGGTGAAATGTTCTTGGGTTAGGTAATCCATCATCATGAACAAGACGGGTTTTTTTTTTTTTTA
>VXCM01004388.1:1242-19402 GCA_014773175.1 Lucifuga dentata
TGACTTCATAAGGCTGTGTAACTATTAGCAGGAGAAACATGGATTTTTAAGGTGGGTGTATCACTTGAATATTTGATTTTGAAAGATTAAGAGATTTAGCAAAATATCAGGAAAGCTGAAATACGGTTTTATCCTTTGGGAAATGATTGTCAGTAACGTTACATGTATGAAAACTGAATATATAAGGCTCAAACATGCTAAATGGATGGTATGGTCCTTTAACATGATTCATTCCTTCATCTTCAGAAAATTATTTACAGTGGAGATGCAATTTTCAGCAGGGATGCAGATTTTAGCAAAACACTAGACTTTATGTTATACGCTGCAGCCTGCCGTAATTTAGTTCTGCACGTCCTCTGAGCTAGCTTTGTTTGCTGTACAGACCGTGACACTGGACCGGAGCGTATCCTGCTGCGTGGACTACTTTTTACCAGCACAGCTCAATTTGAGAACCACTCATCCAAACACNGCGTATCCTGCTGCGTGGACTACTTTTTACCAGCACAGCTCAATTTGAGAACCACTCATCCAAACACCTTCACACGTGATGTTGCACGTCCTTGGGTCCTGAGCAATAAACCTGCTGAATATCAGCTTCATACATGACGGGTTCTAGAGACGTTANTCCTTGGGTCCTGAGCAATAAACCTGCTGAATATCAGCTTCATACATGACGGGTTCTAGAGACGTTATAATTAGATGGATATTAGCTGACATATCAGGACGTGTAAGAAACTTAGATATTTTTATTCTTTTATTTGTATTGTGAGAGATTTATTTGTTGAAGCTGATTTATTTATGAATAAAATCTAAATCCTGCTTTTGTTGTAATGCAAAAGAAATTCTGATACGTAACACAACCGCATATGTTTCTGATGAAGAGTCGTCGCATTAAAAGCTAAAAGTGAAAACAACTGCATATAAACTGCATCCTGCCTGCAGAGACTTCTCTCTGACGGCAGTTTGTTCTTCTATTCTGAGGTCTCTTACCGTAGTGCAATTTCACAATGAAGGGATGATTAACTTCCACTAAAATGTCTCTTTCCATCTTGGTGCGAACTCTGTCCCTGACTGAAACAGGAAGAGAGATGATGTGAAAGAGAAATCTGACACAGAGAACAGAACACACTGAGCCGGCAGTTTGAGTAGATATTGATTTAAAAACAAGCACACTTCACCTTTCAAAGATGCCTTTTTTAAAACTTTCATTGCATATAACTGAGCAGCATCTGGACCTACAACCTTCCTGACGAGAAATACCTGAGAGGAGAGAAAATCACAACGCTATAAAGGTGTGAAGATGACAACGGGCCGTTTGATTGGTCCGCTGCGTTTGCTCACCTTGCCGAAAGAGCCCTGGCCGAGGACTTTGAGGAGCTCAAACTGAGACGGGTCGGCTTTTTCACAGCCCTCTTTCACATGGTGGGTGATAGGAATCTCCTTATATGCCCCTTCATCCTACACACACGAGAAACAGCCACATAAGGTTGCACACGTCATTGTGCACACATGCACGCACATATCCCCGACACGGCTTTACTTACACAGTGCGTGAAAGACTCTCCCTCCTCCATGGGCTCGTCCATGATCTGATGTCCATTGACCTGGAACCAAAACCAACAGATTCATCAGAGTCTGCAACAGCAAACGCTTTAAGTAAACGCGTGCATCCTCGCTTTTAGCCGAGCGGAGTTCTGAGTGGACCTGCTGCACGCCTACATTTATGACGGGGCATTAGAACATCAACACAGATGAAATCGATGAGTCACGTACAATGATGCTGCGATTTCATCTCTCACGCACAAGCACAAGTTGTTTTCAATCAGTATGGAGTCCATAATCTAAGCCTCTCCAGCTGTCCATCTCTCATCCTGTCTCTATACAGCAACTTATTATTAGCATTCTAGCGTAATCCCCAGCCAGAGCAAAAACAACATGTCTGACTGGCCGGCTGCAGTCGGTCAGCATTCAGCCTCTTGAGAATAACGAGGCTCAGGCTCTTTCAGGGTTTCTGGCTGCTGCTGCTGTGGCTAAAATGTCCTTTTTGACACGACCACGGAGAAACGTGCATTAACATTTGCACAGCAGTTTAAGGACTGTGACACACACTTTGATGTTATTATCAGCAGAGGCACGCAAGAGATAATTTAGTAGTAAATCAGGTGATTAATCTCCTGCAATAACGTTATCAGTTCCACATATTTCTGTGTTGAAGCTCGGTGTGTATGATGTATTCAGTCCAGTGATTTGTCTGTGTTGAATTCCATCAAGCCTCTGAAGAGGGGGGATGACTCATAGTGCTACGCAAGCCCACTCAGTGGGTGGAGCCACCAACATACACTCATGTACATGCACAGAGCAGAAATCAACAAAACCGCCTTCCACTATCTTACTATGACTTTCTACAAACATAACAACCTGAAACGTGTTAGCAAAGCGCAATCAAAGCAAGATTACAAAGTCAAACAATGTCAAAAATGTGCACCTTGCTGCTACTGTGAAGTTTAACATGTAGGCTGGCCAAAGCCGGGGTAGAGCTTGTGTCATAATTCACACATAAATTCTCACTCCCACCTTTGCTGTGGCTCATCATCGCGGCGTGTAACAGCCTACACTCGCCAACAGCCAAGATTCTTTTTTCCAGCCATAAGAGAAGATGTCTGACAGACGTGCACGACACAATCATTTGTAGTACAAAAGTTGTGATTAAAGTCAATCGCTGATACAAAGTGGATTACAGAGGCAGGACCAGCACAGTTTGAGAGGCTGGGATTGATGCTGATGGGTGATTTTGTAATCTTAGCATCTTTAAAGTGGTGAAATTCAGTTGTTAGAACCTTCCACAGAGTGATTGTGAACCCTATGGTAGAATTTAGCAAATCTAGCACATGAAGGGAGCTCATTTTAATGAAAAATGGTCTTGGTCAGGCTTTCTGTTTGAGGGAGCTTGGTGCTGAACTTTAAACAGTCCAGCAGCCAGACAGCAGTCTGGAGGTCAGGTGTGAAAGACTGAAAGAATCCAGATGGAGAGTTTAGGGTGTCAGCTTGGCTTGGCTCAAACATCTCAACACCAGGGTTACGCAAAAGCAAAACCTTTTGTACCATCATCATAAAAATGCTTCATTTGAAGTTTCTGAAGTTATTAAAGGCCTGAAGATGGTATAATTTAAACACAATTCACTTTCCCTAAAGTCCTGCTTTGTGACACTGATTTATAATCACAGAATCACTTTTCTACTGCAGCTGATAACATGTCAGTTATGTTATTATGTTACTGAACAGTTTAATAATATTTTAACTTGTTAACATAAAGGCTATAAGTAAAAACAGCATCACTATTTGACTTGTGCGTGCGAACAGATGAAACATGGCTAACGGTAAACTTTGAATTAACTTCATATTATAAATAGTTTCCACTTTGCTGTAAATGCGTGTAAAATGACACACATAAAGCTGTTCATTAACTAGAAAGTGCAGTTTGAACAAAAACTTGTCTCCAAGTTTCAAGCACCAAGGTGTCAGCTAGCAAGCTACTTGCTAATGCTAACACGCTAAGCTAGCTATAAAGCAAACTCCTCTAGAGAAGTGTAAGTAACACAGAATACGATATTTGTCATTGTTCAAATAGTCCATTCTCTGTACATAAACAGAAATTTTGACAGAACACCGGAGTTATTATACCAACAAACCCAGGAAGAGAAAGAAACAAATATAAACATCTAACCAGCTGTTAGCATTAGCTAGCATGTTAGCATGGTGCACTGCAGGTCGTGACGCGAATTTCTCCTCAACGCGACTTCACCGGGCACGCAAAACTAAAAGGGACAACGCAAATCCAAAAAATCTGATGCCCAACAAAATGCAAAACACGTGTTTATAACTCACCTCACTGTTGATAATGTTTACCTCCATCTTGTGCCAGGATTTTCTAAGTCTACGGCATCGTAGTCCACCTAGACCCCCGCTCCACGTTGCATGTCTTCCCCGTGTGGAAGTCTGGCTTTTCTGCTTTGATGATCGGATGCTGAGATCGGATGCTATCCGGATAAGAGCTGGGTCTCTGCGGGAATAGCTGACGATGTTGACAGGACCATAAGCTCACCGAGAACACCGCTACCCTGCCATAACAGATGCGAATATGGCGGCTATCGTGGTACCTGATCGTCAGTGAATGAGGCTTAGTTGACGTAGTTATGACGCAGTTCAGTTAAGGATTTCCCCCTCGTCCAAAGCAAAGATCTGGAGATAGATGGGAGCAGGAGGATGCAGGAGGAGGGGGAGCTGATGCTGTGTGACATACATGCATCCGGATGTTGATGTGACTGAAATAGGCAGCGCGATTGTGACAGAAAAGCAGTTTTGGTCATGTTTGACGTAGCAGCTTTTGTGCAAAATCTGGAGCAAAAACAGCTTCCTGTGGTGAGAGCCGATATGTTATATAGAGTATAGCCACAGTCTGAATAAGCCAGTGCATTCCTAGTCCAAGTGGAAATAAGAGGCTTAAAGCTCATCCACTTTGTCTCCAGCTGCATCGCTCACCAGCACCAAACCTCTGTGGTGATACTGACTGTAGTCAGGTTTGTCTTGTACTCCACATCTCTGTGTTTATGCACAGAGGTCACAACACAACCTGAGCATAACAATGACTTGGTCAGTCTACCAAATTTGCAAGGTTGGAGTCAATACTGGTTTGCACAACATGGGGTAGGTTACTGCATCTTGGATAGTTCATGGAATCAAGGTCAAATATCTTGCCTCCAAATTATTATTTTTACAGTTGGAATTTGGACAAATCTGAGAGTGGAGCTGCTTCACAGCAGTAAGCATGATTAGTATTGTTGCTTTACAACAAAAGGTCATATGTTCAAAGCTCCCTGCTGGTCCGTATCCTCTGTGTGGACTTTACATACCATCTCCGTGTTTGTGTGGGTTTGCTCCAAATCAACAAAAAATGTGTTAGGTTAAAGCTGCTGCCATGACCTTTGAACAGGGAATTACGTTGTAGACTTTGAGTTGGTCCCTGAAGTCCTAGAAGCTAGGATGGGTCAAAAGGGACAATAATCTTAACAAACTTTGCAACTGTAATTTACTTATCTTTTCATACTTGATTAAGATATTCAAATTCGTCTACTGTTTTCTGGCGTTATGATAGCGCATCTCAACCAAAGCCTGCATTCCCTCAATCAGCGATGCAAGAGAAAAAAACACAAGGTCATCTGCAGGTTCCTCACTGAAACACACAGCCACAGAGATAAGTTAGAGGTCTTTTATTGTTCTCTCTGGGACTGGACCAGAGCAAGGCGAATGATATGCAGTAAAAAAGGCATCGTCAGCCCAACAGTCATAGTGAAGCATCAACCCACAGGCACTGGGCATGGAGCATGAATTTATTTAGAGAGTATGTGTAAATTAAGACCATAGAGTCCCTCTTGTTTGAAACCTGCTCCTTTGTGGAATACGGCAACATTTGTATACAGTGTGAGTGTGCTGATATATGTGAAAGAGTCAGTCTTGTTCTGTAACCGCCTCCTCCTGCTGCTCCTCTGATGCAGAGGTCTCCGTGAATTCTGTTGTCAAACTGTCTTTGTTTATGGTGATCAGTGGGAAGTCTTCATTTGCTAGTTCCATCGATGGCTCTTCGCCGCTGGCAGCAGCCATTGGAGAGTCGTCGTGGTCGGAGGATGTTTCTGCTGATACAGCACCAGGCTGGGTTCCTCTCTCCAGTGTCACGTCCCATTCCTGGTCTGCAGGCTGAGGTAGACTGTCCACGAGCTCCTAACAGACACACGGATGGAATTCAGTCTAGAAATTTGCATAAACGTTTAGTTTCAATGCGCAAAATTGATGTTGTCAGCATGTGAGCATGGTTGTGTGGGTACCTGCTGTCTCTCCAGGTCATGATTCCTTATAGCGCTGAGCAAACTCTTAGTGAAGCTCACAAGCTCCTGGTATTTTTGTTTTTGGTTCTCTAGCTCGCTCTCTAAGAACTGCACTTCCTCATGCTGAAACAGAGACAGACGTGTTGAAATTCATTCAGAGCTTGAGATTTTTTTTGTAAGTTACGATGCTTTTTGTTCAGCACCACACTCGCTCTTCTGGTGTTTTTACACTGTGGACCAGCGTGAACAGTTCAGGGTGAGTAAAGCTGCATTCACATGTTGACAGTGTGCAGTAGATGGAAAACCAGATGTTTCATTCTTTTCAATGATAGGACGACAGAAAACTCCGCCACCGCTGCGCACACCGCGCAGAAAAACTGCCGTTAAAAGTTGAAATTTTTCAACTTTTTCCACTTACCGCAGCGGCAAAGACAAACCGGATGTTGATATTTTTGGGTCAAAGATGGACAGCTGAGTCNCACTTACCGCAGCGGCAAAGACAAACCGGATGTTGATATTTTTGGGTCAAAGATGGACAGCTGAGTCGACGGCAGTCTGAAATATCTTCTGAATCTCTTCATCATCCTCAGTTCTCGAATTAGCCGATGGAATTCTCTCAGCAATTTGTGCTGCTGTAAAATGGGATGAACCCACATACATGTGCGTCTGCCTTTTCTGTCAGTTCTTTAAACGAGCATGTAACACGGCCACAGTTTTCCTTGTTTTATAAAAAATTGCACAAAATTATAAAATGATATTGCATCCCGCCAACTGCCATGGCAACGGTTCCGTGTCTACCATTGTTGTCTGGCGTCGGCGGTTTTTCTCTGTCAACATGTGAACGCAGCATAAANTCCGTGTCTACCATTGTTGTCTGGCGTCGGCGGTTTTTCTCTGTCAACATGTGAACGCAGCATAAAGGAGTAAAACCTGCAGCTACCAGTTTACGATCAACAAAGCATCGCTCAGCGTTCTGTCATCGTCGTGGGTGCTCGTCTTCACCTTGAATTCCAGCAGGCCCTGCATTTGCTCTAGGTCTGAAGCTAGTATTTCACCATCATCATCATCTTCTTCATCTTCATCAATTACTTCGATCTTCTGTTCAGAGACAAATACAGCAGCAAACAATGAGTCATGACTTGAAAAACAAAGCCTGAAAAAGGGAAGAGACATTAATACGTTTGTGATCGTATCAGCTCTTGAACCTTCTTTTTAATTTCGCTGTTTGATTTCTTTGAATGTAAAACATTAAAAATGATTAAAATGATGATCATAATTATTCTGGTCAATACCAAGATAAGATCATTAATAATTATGACCATAAATAACCATAAATTTATTATCCATCTTGATCAGAAATCCACTTAATAATAGCATAATAAAGAGGAAGAAGAAGCAGTTTCCTCTACATTTAACTCGTAGGTGCCTCTGTGATGAAAATCTCTTGTGGCAAGCAGTTTTTGGTAAAAGCAGCTGCCTGAAACAAATGCCTGTGATTGGTCAGACAATTAACCTGTGAATAAGGAAGTGCTTGATTTGATGCACCGGAGCAGCTAAAGTCTTAATATCTCACAGGATGAAGCTTCATCAATAGCAGCAGCTCAGACAGTAATTAAGATTAGATGATTACTTGTGATTAGTTTAAACTTAACCTCATGTCATTTTTGCATTTTTTTAAATATACATTTTTTTTTGCAACTTTTTTATTTAAATTGAATTGAACTGATTATTAAATTGAAGTTCAGCTGGAATTAAAATGAACCTTAATGAACTCTTTGATAATTGAATTGATCCGCACATTGTTGCTCGGCACACAGCTTATCATTATTTACATTTATTAAGATTAAACTGATATATATGTGTATATATATATAAAATGCAACTGTGTTAGAAATGAAGTGATGAAGTGTGACTGTGGCACAAGAGTTTCAGAGTGACGAAGCATAATGAGAAAATATGGTGAGGTAATGTTTGATAGATGAAGCACAGCAGGTAAAGTTTTTTCGCTACATGCTGACATTTGCTTATATGCTTTAAAGTAGAATGAAAGAAATCTGAACAAGGCTCGGTCATTCAGAGTCCATATTTCATCTCCGTGTGAACATCACCCCCACCAGCAACCGTCCCCAAGTGGCTGAATTTAATGAGGTTGTAGCATAATGTCAAAGAAATAATGAAGTACCACATTATTTGCCAGTGGAACAGCAATGGACACATCTGTTCCGTCCTCTTCCTCTCTCTGCTGAGAGTCTATGGTGCCATCTAGAAAAGAAAACACTCCGTGAATGCCAAGATACACGGTTCATAAAGAGATGTGTGTGTGGTGTGCACGTAGCAGCTGTGCCCTCACCTTCAGATAAGCTCACAGAGCCCCTGTCGTTCAAGTCATCTCCGAGTTCAGGTGTTCCGAGCCGCTCCTCGTCGGGGCTGAGGGCCAGTGGAGACTCATTTCCTGGGGATGAGGCTGTGAATACAGCAGGTCCACCTTTAGGTGGAGGGATTTCAATCCCCATCAGGCGGTACTTCCTCCGTCTGTTACTGATCCATGTCTGTCAAATAACAGAGCACAAAAGGCACAGGTAAGGTCACAGGAGCTGAATTTAAGCATCATCATCAGGATTTCTTCACGATAACTTCATTGACGTCTGAGTGAAGGCAGAGGAAGAATACTACATTTTTGTCAGTGGATTTGATAGTTTTGAAAGGTTTCCTTCAAAACCTCTCTTTGCTTAACTTTTATGAACTAAAACATCTTGAACACAAATTGTGCTGCTGTATTGAACATCCATCCATCCACCAATCGATGGGAGCTGGAGTCTATCCCAGCAGATATTGTGCAATATCCTTTTGATCTCTTTTTGACCTCTCACCTCCCCTCATAGGAGATGGAGAACAGGGTCAAATGAAGTACACTGCTTTTTGCACCAGAAATGTCAAAATGGAAGATTGGGGAATGATGTTATGTATGAATACTTAAAATAAATTGGTGGGTTTGAGTTGGGGTGCAGGTGTTGCTTTCACCTGCCGACTTACAGTACATGCATATCCATACGCCTGTCGAGGAATCAAGATTCTTTAATATATGATATTAACGCTTCCTTGAGAAGCTTTAAGTAATGGACCATAACTTGATTTTCGCTGGTATCTGGTGATATTACAGATCAGGCCTGAGCGCTAATGCGGCAGAGCATCTTACCTTGACTATTTCAGTGTCTACACAGAGCTGGTTTGCTGCGGCGGTGATCTTTTCCCTGCAGACTGAGCCCAGGCTGGTCATGCCTCTGTCCCAGTACCGCTTCAGCTGGATCAGATCCCCGTCGCTGAACTGGGTCCGATCCTGCAGCTGAACACACAAAACCTCTGCTCTGTTACACAACATTCTGGTCCTGAGAACTCCTGCACGCTTTTTAAAATTTTTTGCACTTAAATTGTGCATTTATTATCAGAGTACGGCAAAGTAAATGTTTAATAATGTGCAATAAAACTATTTTGAAAGATTTTTCCTGGACTAATCAGTACTTACAGTTCTCTTCCTGGAGCTGCTGATGACCCAGGGAGCAGCAGACACGCTAACTGAAGTCTGCACACAAAAACACAACAGTTAAGTCTCTGAATTCACCTCCGGATCAGCTGCAGAAAGTCTAGAACCTGAAATTTAATGACCTTAATTAATTATGCCATTGCTCAGTTAATGTATAAAGTGCATAATTATTTAATATCAAAGAATGTACAGTGTCTTTCAAAAGAGAGAGTTGCTTCCTTAAAGGAAGTCACATGTTTAAGAAAATCAAAGTAAGAACAGATTTGAAAAATAGATGCATTTCANAGGAAGTCACATGTTTAAGAAAATCAAAGTAAGAACAGATTTGAAAAATAGATGCATTTCAGTTAAAGAGGTTAATTTATGGAATAAGCTTGAAGATGATTTAAAAACTTGTAAAACAATGGTTAAATTTAAGAAAATGTTTAAATTGAATGTTTTGAAAAAGTATGAAGAAATATTGGTCAGAATTGGTCATTCTAACATTTTCAGTGGTTTTGTTGTAATCACATGAAAACATATATAAATGTTATGCAATTACTGCTAAGATGATGTGGATTATTGCCTGTAAGGCGCATGTTAATAATGTTTATGATGTTTAGTAAATGTTGAAGCTTTGGCTTCAGCCTACACCTTTTCGGTCGTTGGTGAGATGTTTCATTTTTTTTCGGGTTGTGGGTTTTGGAGATGTGTTTGTTGGGAGAATTCATATATTTGGTTTTATGTTGAGTTTGGTTTTTTTTTTGTGTATTATAGACCAAAATAAAGATTTGAAAAAAAAACAAAAAAAACCTGGCGCACCTGAGAGCTGGACTCCTCTGTGAGTGAGGTCTGTGCTGTGAGGGAGTAGCTGCCTTGCAGACTCATGCTGCTGTGGGGTGCAAGTCTGGAGCTCGCCATCGGGGGGGTGTGGCTTCGTCTCACCACACACAGATCAGTCCTGGTGGGGCTGGCTGATGTATGCACCCTATTAATGTGGGTCTGAGCGGCCATATTTGCCAGTTCTTCTTCCCTCTGCCACTCATCTTCTTCATCACCGGTTTCCATTGCAATTGAGAAGTAGTGACTGGTTTCCAGGCACTGGGGGGGCTTCAGCTTCTGAGTCTCTTGGCCTCTCTGAGTCGATGTGAGTCCAGGCTTTAGTCTGTCCCCTTCCCGTCTTTCTGACAGGGTGAAAACTTGCTGGATACGAGGTGTTTGCTCAGAAGGAGGAGCAGAGTTTTGGGCCGGATGAGAGGCCTGAGCCTTCTGCGGAGGAGGCGGCTGAGGCTGGGGGTTGGAGCGAGGTCGTGGCTGAAGCTGAGATTGGGGCTGGGAGGAAGAAGACCAAGGGCGAGTTTGCGCTGCACCATATTGCCTGGCCCAGCTGTGAGGTACTACCCCTATTCCTGCACTTACGGTTGTCTCCCCAAGGGATAAACTTCCCTTCCTGACTGCAGTGTAGACTAAAGGCCCTGAGGGAGATGTGAGGGATGAAGGATTCTGAGAGAGAGAGGGGAGTTTGGAGTGGAGGGGTGAGGAGCTGGAGCTGCTCCTGCCCTTAAGGGACTGACTGAGCAAAGACGAAGACGTGTGCGCAGACAGCTCAGAGTCCGACTGAGACGGCAAGGCTGCCGGTCTCGGTCGGGAACGAGGAATGGAGTTGATAGAATAGATTCCAGTCAATATGACGTCGTTATTGTTGTTGCTGTTCCCGCTGCTGAGAGGCGAAGCAGAGGAGGAGGGAGAGGAAGAGGCTGATGAGAAAGAGGGAAAGGACGAGGCTGGAGGGAGAAGGTGAACGCGATTTTGGATATTCTGTGCTGCAGCTATTTCTGCAGTAAACATGCTTCCCGCTACCAGAGCCCCTCCTGCTAGACCGTGATTGGACAGAGCCCCTCCAGCCATTGCGTGATTGGACAGTAGCCCTCCAGCTAGTCCATGACTGGGTAAGGAATGAGACATGCCTCCGTTCTGGTCTACCTTGGAGGCTATCTTACGTCTTTTGTTGCCAACCCATGTCTGTCAGGAGAAGAACAATCAGCTTAGCAACATCACATAAAATAACATTCATCAAAATACTGAGAGGAATATATTCAACAACGTGAGGATAAAAATTCATGACTTTGCCGCTACAGCTGAACAACTCAAAGAAGAAACCAGATTTACAGTCTCAATTTCATGGCCCATTCGCTGCGGCATCACATGGTCAACCCTCATAAAAATACCCTACCCGAACGACGCTGAAATCCAGCTTGGCTTCCTGAGCACATTGCAGTATTAGCTGGAAGCAAGCCTTGCTCTGATTGGTCATTCCATTATCATAGTAACGCTCCAGGATCCTTTGCTGTTCAAGCGTGAACACAGACCGCAGGTTCATCTAAGACAGAGAACGGACAGAGACTCACAATTACAAAAGGCATTCTACTGACCAGACTACACTGGATGATTATGGTCATTAGGATTAAGGAAATAAAACAAGCATTCACATTCATATAAAACATATTCATATAAAATATTATGACAACTGTGCAATTTCTTTCGTGGACTGAGGCTTTGCAATTAGATGGTGTTTGTTGGCAATTTATTTCCAAAAAAACTACCAAGTATTTTTTTTTATACTCAACATTCAACATAATTTAGATGATTCTATCCACAAATATACATCTGTTTTATATATATATACATACACAAACAGCGCTGGCCAAAAGTATGTCACCTCCTGTATTTTTGTGTAAACTTTACCAAAGTACACTCCAAACACAACAAGATTCATTTATTGGTGTTTTACCAGTAGTCTAGTATTTGTTCAGAATATTCTACGATTCTTTAGACTTAAAGGTGGATTTCAGAGTAGTAATATGACTACAATATTTCTACAAGTCAGTGAAAACACATGAAAACCATTTGACCTCTGACCCTACCTCAAAGAAGATGTTTTAACTTCCTGTTTGATCTCTACTAATAATATTGGTATTCTTCTTCAAATCTTAACAAAATGTCTAAAGTGTCTTCCTACTGAACACTATTAACAGCTATTAGCTTTTTTTCAGTTGTACTTACTATAACACACTAAAAATACATTTTGTGNCACTATTAACAGCTATTAGCTTTTTTTCAGTTGTACTTACTATAACACACTAAAAATACATTTTGTGTTTGGAGTGGTGTCTTAACTCAGAAAGAAAAGTTTACACAAAAATACACTGTATGTATGTATATATACAGTATATATGTATGTATGTATGTATGTATGTATGTATGTATGTATATAGATAGATAGATATATAGATATATATATATATATAGCCTACGTATTACAATTAGAGGTGCAACATCAATGTTTTGATTTCATGTAAACAATTTGTCAGAAAGCACAAAATGTTTTAATCTAATTTTGGAATTTTACATTGATGCGCTTACAGTCTGCAGGCCACGCCTCTGCGGCCATGCATCCATTCTGCTGCTGGAGGAGAATGGAGCAGCCATGCAGGTCACAGCAAACCTCCAGAGGTCTAACTTAGTGCTAGTTTGATGGAACTCATCCTGTCTCAGTGCGCATGGCACGCTGCCGGTTAATCTGGCTGAGGAGAAGGAAGATCGTTAAGACTGACTAAAAAAGAAAAAAAAAAAACAAGCAGAATTAAAAAAAAATCAACATAATTCTATCACATACTGAACAAATTTCTGTGCTCCAAATAAAAATAAACTTACATTCAAATTAAGATATGTTTTCATGTAATAACTTATAAAACTATACAGGCACTGTGGAACTGAAAAATTAAAGCGATAACTATAAAGCTGTCATAAGCTATGACAAAACAACTGTGTAACATTCATAACACAATCATTTAAACTAATTACTGATGCCTAACGAGGTAACACTCTTATCTGTTTAATCCATTATAAATAACTTTACTTCCCTAAATTTGCTTTGTTTTACGATCTTAGTTAAATCAGATAAAATCACAACAAAGGCCTAATTTTAAATGAAAACCAAATGATTTATAAGGATATTATGTCAGCTCTTTGACAAGCAATACTGCATTGCTGTTTATCAACTTCCTGTTAGCTTTAAAGTTGTATATTTCCATTTATAAACAAAAAGGAGTGATAAATTAAAGGAATAACCAACATAAAGTGTCTAAATGAGATGTTGGGCCATCATGAGTCACTACAACAGCTTCTGTGCACCTTGGCATAGATTGTACAAATCTTTGAACCATTCTTCTCAAACATAATCCCTCATTTAGCGTTTTAGGTTCACGATCTCCCAGATTTATTCAACTCGACTGAAGGCCGTAGCATATGATTAACGTATTTCATACTCATCAAACCATTCAGTGGCCCTTTATGCTGTATGGATGGGGGCACTTTCATCTCCCATCAGGAGAGAAATCTTTCATTATTACATAAAAGAATAATAACTTTGTGTTAATTTGCAGTGACCTGTAAAGGGACAAATGGAACTAAAAGTCCCACAAGGAGGGTCTTTGTGACGTACTGGTGGCTCAACACCTTATTAGCCCGCTTTATGTTTGTTTTCCTTTACTTTCTCATGTATCTGTGTGTAATTCACAATAATAATAATAATGATAATAATAATAATAATAACTTAAAGAACTATACCAGCTAATTTTTGCATTTGAGCCTAATACGGTATATTCAATTTTCATCCATGTTTCTCCTGCTAATAGTTACACAGCCTTATGAAGTCACGGTCCTTTAAATTTTTCCATAAACACAGGTCTTCTTTTGGGACTATATTCCCTGGTGGAGGCATACATTCACTCCACACTTTTTATTGAGCTTAAACACTAAAATTACATAACTTCTAAAAAAACCTGAATACACGTCTTGTTGGTGATGATGGATTACCTATCCCAAGAACGTTTACAGTATCAACAAGTTGATTTTAATAGCAGAATGAACTGAAACCAATGGAGGTCTGGAAGGTAGGAAAAACATTTTTAATTCACCGTTCCAGTAGTATGCTTTGGGAAATGATTGTCAGTAACGTTACATGTATGAAAATTGAACATATTCGGCTCAAACATGCAAAATAGCCGGTATGGTCCTTTAAGTAAAATACCACAGGCAGCAGAAAGGGTTTCACAAGCCTCCCATGGGAACAAAGTGTAATTTTAACACTCATTATGCATAATGAATTATGTTTAAGTGTTGTTTAAGTTATAGGATTTGCTTTTTTTTGTGACGCATCTTGGAAACTTTGATATTTGTAGCCTAGACTTACGAACATGAAATATTGAGCTAATCTGTGTCATATCCGAGTTAAGAACGAATTAGACGGAAAAAGAGTCCTAAGTACGCCTGGTGAAGTAGCAGGACTTTTAGAGAAATATTAAAAACTGTGGCGAACAAGTCTGATATAAGTCGTATAACAGAAAATGTCATAAACCGGAATGCTGAGCGACCAATGAGCAGCGGCAGCGGTATTATTATTTCGGCAGGCTGACTGCGCATGGCCACAAAACAGGCAAACACCAACATGAGAGAATTAATGAAGATATTGTGGTTACGTCAGGTTACTACGCCACCGAAGCTGAAACACAAATACTACACAGGAACCACATGCCAGAACTTTACGACACAGAGGCGGACAGTAAACACACCAGCTCCGCGCTGCATCACCACAATGGCCAAACACACCGCCTCCGCTGAGCTACAGGCCCGGGCGGCCATCACTGAGCCAGCTAGCACAAAGCTAACTAGCATTAGCATAGCTTTCCCAATGGATAGCTACAGCTAAACTTTTCCTTCAAATCTGTGATTTCCCGATCCTCGCGCGCTCATTCTCACAGACTCCGGCTCCGAACGTTTACGAACCAAAACAGATCTAAACATCCATTAGCCTAAAGCAAAATCATTTCGTACTTACCCCTTTTTTTGATGTCAAAATCAAACGAACCTTCAAATTCAGCAGATTTCTTCACCAGTCCCCTTTGCTAGACAATGAAATCACAACGTCCGATCATCAATTCTAATCATGATTGTGACGTAGTAGCAGACAGGAGCCAATGGGAGCTCGAGATCATAGTTGTGACATTAGGAAGGGCTGAAAACTGAGCCGTGGCCCCGCCCACATTGACTTTGTTGAGGGGATGGCTGGAGGAGGAGGAGGTCACAGTTATGGAAGCATTTTAAAGTTTTGGGAGAGAATTTTGATTTGTTTCATCATCATATGGAAACATTAAATTGTCTTTTTGAAGTTTTTAGTATGGAAATGTGTCTGTATGTGCAGTAGATTCATGCATGAACGTTTTCTAATTTCACCACAAGCTGCAAAGAAACCTGAAATATGGGGATGTTAGGATTCTGTGTGGTAACATAATCAGACTGCAATAAATAGCCTACTGTAATACATTTCTATTAGCCTACCTTTTAATTTAGTGATTTTGAGTTTTTTTTTAATTTTATTTTATAATGTGCAGATAACTTTGACTTCATTCTAAACGTGTGTACTGTTTGGGAAAAAAATTAACTAGGCTATTTGTAAATGGCTCTTCATCCTAAAATAGGCCATACTGCAACCTTAGAACTAAATGATTTCTTTAAGATGAGTTATCTTATTACAATGTTACAGCTTATAGACATATTTGATGTTGTATGACTATCAATGTATTTTACACAAAAAAAAGATGAGTGAGGGTGAGATAAAGAAGCTAAGATGGTGTATTAAGAATTAAGTCAAACCATTAGAGCAATAAATGCTCTCTCCTGTGAACCAGGACAAAACATTGACCTTAAAAAAAGGCACCTTACCAATAAAAATATAATCATAACTAATGACTGCCATATATTTCATACGTGGAAGTTTTCTGTGCTATTGATTTAGCATAATAGCAACAAAGAATGTTTATAGAGTTAGTTGAACATGAACATATTTTTTACTTGGGTTTTGTTTGCAGTGTCATCTATCTATCTATCTATCTATCTATCTATCTATCTATCTATCTATCTATCTATCTATCTATCTACCTATCTATCTATCTATCTATCTATCTACCTATCTATCTATCTATCTATCTATCTATTTTTCTATCTATCTGTCTGTCTGTCTGTCTGTCTGTCTGTCTGTCTGTCTGTCTAAATTGACCTTTTAGGGTGGGCGCATGGGGAAGAGGGGCGCGCTGCAAGTCTATGACGTCACCTGTGCTGCGGGCTCCCAGCAGGGGGCGCCGTTCCTCAGAGCTAAGCAGCAGCAGCGTTTTGACAGCTGATGCTGATTTCTCTGTTCAGAGTGAACTTAGAAAACCAACTCATCTGCTCACACTGGCACATGCTGCCAACAGACTGAATCATGGCGAATAAATGACGTACAACAACGTTTTCCCCGAGATACACACACATGTTTGATGCTAATAATGCTAAGATAAAGTCGGTGATTTCCTTGCGGGGATATATAGGAGTATAGTGTGTCTGCGGTACTGTATAGTATGTTTATACTGACTTTATGTCATATGATATGTATTTATGTCTTATGCATGTCTTATGTTTATGTGTTGTGCTGCTCCGGTGCTTTTGCTTTGATATGAAATTCATGAAAGCATAATTTAAGTTCTTTTTACATAAAGGCTTTCTCTCACTCTTTATGTGTGAGGGAGGGAGGCAGAGAGAGATCCTCCCTATATGGTGTGCGTTGCACCATTCCCTGGTCTGTGTTATGAGTGGTGGCCCTTGTGATGCTGCAGCGAGGCGGGCCGGAGGAGAGAGGAGGGGAGGGAAGGGGGACGCTCCATCCCTCTCTCCCACCGAATCCACTTCTCACAGCGAGCGAGCTGCCGGCGGGAAGGCACGANAGAGAGAGAGAGAGAGAGAGAGAGAGAGAGAGAGAGAGAGAGAGAGAGGAGGGAGGGAGGGAGCGTGTGTGCGTGTCAGTGTGTGCGCGTGGATTGCACCACCGCATCCCGTTCACCGTTTCTGCAGGCAGCCATGCTCTGATGGAGAGAATAAAACTGACAACCTTTAGTTTTTTCTTAGATTTGTCCGCCGCTGTGTCATTCCAGATGTGACTGACAGCTGCTTTTTATGCGGCCTGCGTTGATTCCTGCGCTGTTCATCACGGAGAGACTGTGACACCATGGCTTTGGTTATGGAACCTATAAGTAAATGGACACCAAAGCAAGTGCTGGACTGGATGAAAGGTAATTTTTTTTTTTTTTTTTTTNATTTTTTTTTTTTTTTTTTGGATGACATTCCCTCCAATGCACCAGCGTTATGCTAATGATGCTGCTTGTGGTTATAATGAGGGTGATGCCAGTGGTCGTGAACAGCGGAGGGCCACATGTATGTGTGTGTGTGTGTGTGTGTGTGTGTGTGTGTGTGTGTGTCCTGAGCCAAACCTGCATGCTGATATGTGACTGTTCGGCTGTAACCGGATACTGTAGCCTGATGAAAGTCAGAAAGTGGAGTAAATGTGGACCGGTGTGATGTTAGAAGCAGGGAGTGGAGGATCAGCATAGTGAGAGTGCACCCCTCTCCAAGCCAAACCTATAGGCTGCTGCTGCTGTTGCTGCTGATCCCACCATAACCATCATCATCATCACCATCATCATCATCATCATCAACAGCAGCAGAAAAGCTTTAATCATTGAATGTGGAACGTGTCTCTTCCAGCCAGTGACCTGTGCAACGTTACCACTTAGTTGTGTGTATGTGCGTGCACGTATCGGTGTGTGTTTGTACACGTGCGTGTGCGTGTATGATTAAGGTAGTTAGCTGCATGCCCCCCCCCCCCCCC
>VXCM01004388.1:19505-32201 GCA_014773175.1 Lucifuga dentata
TGTGTGTGTGTGTGTGTGTGTGTGTGTTCGGGGGGGTAGGAGCTGTTCTCACTCTCTGGTCAGCTTGGGAGCTGTGACAAAAACTGTGGTAGGCCTCTTAACAGAGAATGAAAGTGTGTGTGTGTGTGTGTGTGTGCGTGCGCACGCTTGCTTCTGAAAATGACTTCATTCCTGCATGTGTACTCACATGCGTATGTGTATGATTTTACAGTAATCTTGTTAATTTCTAGAATTTTTTTTTACCATTTCTCTATAATCTAACATTTTTGTTTCTAATCTCTGGAGTCAGAAGTGAAGGTGGCTGATAAAACCTCCAGAGGAAACGGTGAAGATGCGTTTAGGATTTGCTGTGTTGAGATTAGAATGATGTTCCCGCAGCTTCATCCTCTGATCAGAGTTTTCACTCTGAAAGCTTTGCTGCTGCACTATTCATTAAGAGAATCTGATTGAAGTTTTAACAATAAAAGTGCAAATTAGATCAGAATTTGTGTGAAAAGTGCATGTAAACATAGGTTTATGTTTCGGTTTATATAGGACTAAAGAATGAGCTGACTTTGAGGCTCATCGTGTGCAGACAGGCCATGTCTCCAGTGATTTTAGGAAAGGAGTTATGTTTGGTTGTTTTATTTTTGTGGCTCTGAGAATAATTTAGCTAAATTGTAGAAATGCCTGTTGTGATTTCAGTGATCGGAGCTTCTCTGCAGAAAAATGGCCACAGAAGCTATACATTTAGCAGCTCGTAGCTGTAAAGTTGAAGCCCATAACACTTTTTTTTTTTTTTTTNTTTTTTTTTTTTTTTGCTATCAACAAAGTTTCTACTTATAGCTTAGTGCCACTAAAGGAAGGTACATTTCTTATGAACTGTTGGGTATGTGCTATAAAATGCCATGAGCCAGGCTTCCAGGGCTTCAACTATAAGAAATAATGTATATGAACACACACATAAGTTTAAACCTGGAACCCAAGCACTGATTTTTTTTTTTTTTTTTTTTTAAAGAAAGAAAAAATACAGACATGGGAAGATCCTCTCATTTTTGCTGACTAATGGGAAGCATGTCCATTTCAACTGTTCTGTTCCTCACTCTGAAACAGTGGCCATGTTATGACATTTTGGACATGGAAACTGTAAATTAATGTAAATGAAAGATGAAGAAAGTCAACATATGGACATGCTAAGTGAGTTCAATCATTCAGACCTCTAGGCTGAAATAGACCAAAAAAATGAAGATCATAAATTCTTATTCACCACATTAGTTGTTATTTGTATGCTTCAGGTAAATCAAAGCATTGAAACGATAATTCAGGTTTATTATCACCAGTAAAGACAAAAAACTGCTGCGCCAAACCCTTTAAGGGGAATCGTTTTGTCTTGTTGTTGCTGCTACAGTCTTTAGATTTGTCTTCTCATAAATGTTCAGTCTTCTGGCCTTTTTCAGATGAAGAACGTGAGCTCTGAATTTGTAATTTCCAGCAACATTTACCAGCATCTCATGGCTTCAGTTTTCAGTGATAGGTTTATGCTCAGATCTTATTTTCTTATTTAAAAAGAAAAATAAGCACAAAAGGCTAGCATTCTAGCATTCGTTTATCGGCTCACGCAGGCTTCACTTTGGCCTCTTTCTGGAAGCTGTTGATCTCCCTCACACTCATCCATGGAGGATTATGCCATTTTTATGGAACGATAACAATGGGACTACTTTTGATGATTGATTTTTGCTTTGATTAGTTTTTTGTGGAGGGGAGGGGTTTTAATTTGTTTTAATTTAATTTAATTTGTCTTTGGGTTCTCACTCTCTCATAGTGGGATAAAACCTTTTCCTGTACAGTTTATTGTCTGTATGGCTGCACACAATGACTAATCTTACTGCTGCGTGCTACAAAACTATTGTTTGCAAATGTGAAACCTTTCTAACATCTCATTAATGCTATATGCAG
Organism: Lucifuga dentata; assembly: GCA_014773175.1. Taxonomy (NCBI): domain Eukaryota; kingdom Metazoa; phylum Chordata; class Actinopteri; order Ophidiiformes; family Bythitidae; genus Lucifuga; species Lucifuga dentata. Next base: position 21,441 of record VXCM01004388.1, read on the forward strand.
TATAATATAAATATCTTCACAATTTGGGTAGCTCATCTTGTTGTTAATAACCTGGAAAAATAGTTATTCAGTCTGAAAATTTCCTGATCAAACACAAAAGAGAAATCAGTTTGATTTGGCAGAGAGATTACAGATGATGTCATCATGATGTCATCATCTGTAATCTAAGATAGTTTGGATGATATAAAGCATCTCAGGTGTTGAAATGGATATTCATCATTTGGATAAATGTAAAAAAAAAAAAAAAAATCTGTGTCATTTGTTCTTTTCGTGTCCATTTAAGCATCCAAAATCAGAAAACAAAAAAAATATTTATTTTGTTATTCATTTACAAATCTAATATAAAAATCAAATAATGAATTGTTTTTCGTACTTGCAATTTTATGCTCAAATTAAAATAGAAAATTAGAAAACAGAAAACAGGGCTATGGACTGAACTTGATTTTGATATATTGATGTTAGTTAAGCTCTCTGAATTTATTTATTTATTTATTTATTTTTTTTTTTTTTTNGGGGACTACTGAATTACTTAATTAATTGAACAGATTAGATGAAACTACAATAACCTGAAGAATTCTGCCGATTTTTTCTGTCATGCCATCCTCCTTGAGAATTACGCCTTTATTTCCTCTGAAAAAGATGAAATTCTTCATCATCGTCCATGCTAGCAAAACATGGAATTAAGCTAACAATTCGCTAACTTCCAGGTCATGCTTAAATCAACTTTGGTTTTCTTTTCATATTCATTTACAAATCCTAAAAAAAAAAAAAAAAACNAAAAAAAAAAAAAAAATCATAACTTCTTTTTCGTACTTTTGATTTTATGCTCAAGTTAAAAATAGAACCTGAGAAAACAGAGCCACTGACTGAAGTTGATTTTTATATTTAAGCTTACCAAACTGGTATAACCCGGAAGTTAGCGAATTGTTAGCTTAATTCCATGTTTTGCTAGCATTCCGTGTTTTGCTAGCATGCACGATCATGAAGAATTTAATCTTGTTCAAAGGAAATAATCTCGTAATTCTCAAGGAGGATATGACAACAGAAAACATCAGCAGAATCGTTCAGGTATTGTAGTTTTATCTAATCTGTTCAATTATTTCAGTAAAATAGATGTTATTAATGTTATGGTGGACCCTCCCTTCTCTCCCCAAATTCACAAAGCTAAATATCAAAATCAAGTTCTTTCTGTGGCCCTGTTGTCTCATTTTCTATTTTTCCCTTGAGCATAAAATTTAAAGTAAGAAAAAGAAATCGTTATTTGTTTTTCTATGTTGGATTTGTAAATGAATATAAAAAGAACGAATGATACACGGATCGTAAAACTAGACTTTTTGGTTCCCTCGCCAGAAAAGTCTGATATCACACTTATAAGCCCAACCAGGCCTGGAAGACGTCATTCTTGTTCTCACTTGTCCATCATATGGAAGACTATGGGGCAGAAAGACTCTGCAGCCTGGTGGAGAAGCCCTGACACAGCTAAGCTAGCAGGCCAGGCAGGCTAGCGTGTCGCTGCGTGGAAGGAGCTCCAGCAGCAGAACATGCTGAGCCTCAGAAAGGTGACTCATCAGGGTTTGATTTGAACACCCACACAGAAGGAGTTTCCTCTTTGTGTGTGTGTGTGTGTGTGTGTGTATGTATGCAGATGCTACTCATGTGCAAAACATGAAGCTTACAGATCAGATGCGGACTTCTTCTCCGCTGCCCTGCGCTTTTGGGCACCTGGTGTCAGAAGATTGCAGATGCATAAAAACAGAAAAAAAGGAGAGATTCAGTGCAGCCCAATGTCCTGCAGTAATCTCCTTTTCCCTTTTTTTCCTTCCTTTTTCGGATGTGTTTGGACAAATCCAGCAGAATACTATATGTGATGATGTTAGGTTGAAAGTGAAAAGATGAAATGATATCTGGTGATATGGTCTTTTTGTGACGCGCAGCACAATGGGAGATGCATCACTCCACTCTGGCAAGAATCCCTGGGATGTGATTTGGTTGGTTGAGGCTCCTGCGGTGTCCAGNATCACTCCACTCTGGCAAGAATCCCTGGGATGTGATTTGGTTGGTTGAGGCTCCTGCGGTGTCCAGCAACATGTCTGCTTTCATTCCATACCGTGTCCCCTGATTTAGTCTCCTGCTGACATGGGAAGAAAGTCTGTGTCGGAAAACACGCTTCCCCTGGCTCTGGCTGTGTGCTTGTTGTAGTTTGAGCTGCATTAAAGATTAAAGAGCGTGGCTTATTATGGCGAAACACAAACACACACACACACACACACAGAGGAAACTCATCCCGTCCATTTTCACTCTAATACATATAGAAATGCAGGAATGCACGCTGACATGCACTAAAAGAAATGCACATGTTCACTGAAATAGTACGTGCTGCATGTATGTATGTATGTATGCATGCACATGTACACACACACACACATGGAAACTCTGGAGCAGCAGCTTTAAGTGGGGCATCGGTAGTCATGGAAACCAGATCTGATCGTGTTGGAGTCAGAGCACATGTCGTAAGATGGGGATGCAGCAACACACACACACGGACACCCGATTCACATCCTGTACACCACTGATACATGTTTACACACACACACACACACACTACCTCCTGTTTCATGGCCCTGAGCAGGGAGAGAGAGAGAGCAGGGATATGGATTCAGAAATGGGGAGGTGTGGAACAAAATGAAAGAAAGGCTGAGAAGCATAAGATGGGGAGGAGAGGAGGGAGGAGAGGAGGGAGGGTGAGCATGACAGTGGAAGGGGGAGAGCAGAGCAGCGATGAAGAGCAGTGCAGAGAATGAGAAATGCAGCGGGCATCATATCAAAGCAAACGCTCTATCCGGCCGCTTGGACAGAGAGGCCTGTGTGTGTGTGTGTGTGTGTGTGTGTGTGTGTGTGTGTTGATAAGCGTTTTACGGGGTTGACTTTGCACCTGCTTTACTGGTAGCTGCTGCATTTTTAAGCGTGTTAACGTAAAGTAGGTTTCTTAACCTTTGGGTTGAGATCCCACATGGGTTCACCTGATATGCAAACAGGGTCATTGCAGATTTTTTTTAAAGGATCATACTGGTGATTTTGCATGTTTAAGCACAATAAATACATGCATACATGTTACCGTTACATTTGATGAGCTTTAAAATTCATCATCTTTACATAGTTTAATTGGAGCTTCAAACTCTTAAAATATAGAAATCAAAAAGTATGTCCCAATCAAACTGACATGTTAATTAATTAAGTAATTAATTAATGACATGCTAATTTATTAATAATAAATTAATTGTTGGAGTCATGGGGCAAGAGAGAAACTCTGATTACAAGAATCAAACTTCAAAATTAAGTGTTTCATCCTGTTGTAGCACCCAGGATGACTTTTAGCTCTGCTAATCTATATCATCTATGGGCTTTTTACGAAGTGGCTCATAATTCTTTGGTCATTAATGCTTTTAGTCATTTTCTCTCATTTTTGTACTGTAGTATGGAGTATGAGTGAACACTGTCAAAGTTGCAGAAGTTGAGGTTGATGCCGGCTTCAACACGTTCACATCAATGTGTAACGTGAATTTAATAGCCTGAACACAAAATATGAAGCTAGCAAAGCAAAGGGAATATTTGACAAGCATTTTGTAGCGTTTTGTAGCTGGCCAATCAGAAGACAGCTGGCTGTTTTCACTCAGTGTGCAGAGAGCTGAAAGGATTGATGTGTTTTTTGCACATTAAAGCATTGCAGATGTTTCAAATTAGACCCCTAAATAAAAATAAGAGCATGCAAATGTGTATAATATACCCCTTTAATGCTTTATGTCACCACACAGAGTGAACATTTTGTGAAATGCTACAAATTTGTTATATAACAGTTGGTACAAAGACAATTTTTACCAACTGTGGGATGGTTTGGAATAGTTTGTTTCATTGCCAGTCCCCATTTACGAGCACAATGTGTTGGAAAGAAGCTTCCTGAAATCAGCATTCTCTTTCCAAATGACTCCGTAGGCGTGATGTGATAGAATCGGCAAAATTTCGCTGCGTTCCAGACAACTTGGAACTCAAAAATTTCCGACCTCCTACTTCAAAAAATGCGTTGGAACGGCACTTGAAGTCGGAGCTCCAACTTGGAAACTTGGATGAAATCCATCTATCCCGACTTCAACGAGTATGACGTCACTCAACGTGGCGGCGCCCGTGGAAGCGAGCTTTGAATGTAAATGATCAGTTAAAAGGCGAATAAAGTCTTTTTTCTTGCATAATATTGAAATAAAACGGTCAAAATATATCACGAAGTTAATTATAGTGTATAATAACTGTTTGCTGTTGATACGTAAGTGTGAATAATTTCAAAAAATTAACATTTCTGCAGAAATGTTAGAAAGAAAATTAACATTTCTGCAGAAATGTTAGAAAGAAAATTAACATTTCTGCAGAAATGTTTGATAATGTTAAAGGACCATACCGGCCATTTTGCATTTTGAATCTAATATATTCAATTATCATACATGTAACGTTACTGACAATCATTTCCAAAGCATACTACTGGAACGGTGAATTAAAATTGTTTTTCCTACCTTCCAGACCTCCATTGGTTTCAGTTCATTCTCTATTAAAATCAACTTGTTGATACTGTAAACGTTCTTGGGATAGGTAATCCATCATCACCAACAAGACGTGTATTCAGGTTTTTTTAGAAGTTATGTAATTTTAGTGTTTAAGCTCAATAAAAAGCGTGGAGTGAATGTATGCCTCCACCGGGGAATATAGTCCCAAAAGAAGACCTGCGTTTATGGAAAAATTTAAAGGACCGTGACTTCATAAGGCTGTGTAACTATTAGCAGGAGAAACATGGATTTTTAAGGTGGGTGTATCACTTGAATATTTGATTTTGAAAGATTAAGAGATTTAGCAAAATATCAGGAAAGCTGAAATACGGTTTTATCCTTTGGGAAATGATTGTCAGTAACGTAACATGTATGAAAACTGAATATATTAGGCTCAAACATGCTAAATGGATGGTATGGTCCTTTAATATCATTGTAACACAATCAGTTATTAACTTTATTTATTTCATAGCATTTATTGGCGTTCAACCATGTTTCTTGGTTTATATTTGCTGTCGTTGGTGCTGGAAGGTTGGAAGTCGGAATTTTCAACTGGGAAATTCCAACATTTTGGAACGCAGCATTAGCGCTATAAGAAAAGGTCAAGATCATATGAGCGTCATGTTATTCTGCCGCTTCTATGACCGCAGATGTTCCAGACTCTCTGGAATACTTCCTGTGAACTCCTGCAGCTTTCTGCTTGACCCTATTTTTCCCGCGGCTCTCCACACCTCCGTATGAGCAGGAGTTCAGAGAGCAGCCAGNTTGACCCTATTTTTCCCGCGGCTCTCCACACCTCCGTATGAGCAGGAGTTCAGAGAGCAGCCAGCAGCGAACTTGAAGACTTATATACCAGGGAGTAAAATGCAATGCTCTTAAGAATATCCTGACATGATGTAATGAATATTTCACAGTAGGAATATTTTTAGTGAGTGTTGCGTCCTTTCTTCTCACTCGCTGAGGCACTTTACTCCAGCTGGAAGCTCACAGATGGTGGCAGAATTCTTCGCCGCCTGCCGCCACTCTGAGCCCAGCCAACGAAAAGCCAAACACAGTTTCATTCTGATTTCACACGGTGTTAATGGCCAAGCAGCAAAGTCACAGCTCCCAAAGCGTTTCTGTCACAGCCATATTCAGCTTGAAATGAGCTCCTTCTATTGTGGCCGTCAGTCAGAATGTGGAAGGAATATATAGGCTACTATGTGTGTTTGTGTGCGTGTTTCTTAGCCTAGCATCAATACAGGCTCCTGAGGGGAAGCACCTGCTGATCCCTCACTTCTGCTACGAAGCCTCTTTCGCTCTCTGGTTGCCTGGCAACCATCAAGTTTCAGAGGGGAAGGGGTTTATTTTACCCAGAAAGGATAGAAAGATTGGAAGGAATCATGCAAACTGTCAACATGAGATGGTGAAGCCCTCTGCAGCGAGGTTTGATCAGGTTCACGGGATCGTTCTGTGTTTTACGTGGAGATAATTCAGTTTATTCTCAGATTCTCTCAGTGGGAAGTGGCTTCAAAATGATCTAATGGCTTTGGGCTGCTGTTGTCTAAAGAAGATTCTGAAAAGCTAAGGCACCAAAGTTCACAAACACAAGCGTGACAACAGAATTTACAATGACGTCAAACTTTGAACGACACAAACACCTCAAAGCGCTGTGCTGCTCACGTAAAAGCAGAAATACCTCAGGAAAAATAATTGTGACAAGTAAAATTTGTGTATTAGAAAAAATACTTGAGTAAAAGTAAATATATACTCGAGTATAAGCCGAGTTTTTATTACTAAATTTCACAACGCAAATCGGGGGTCGGCTTATACACGAGAAATTCAGATTTGATCCCAGAGAAGGAAATTTCCAGGGGTGGAAATACTACCATTACCATTACCCATGGAAAATAGTTTAAATCATACCTTAGAATGAGATATTTCCTGACTAAACATCTTATTCAGCACATTTAGCGGCAGCCAGTAAGCTGGAGCGGTCATTGGGTGAGAGGCGGGGTTCACCTGGACAGGTCACCAGTCTAACTCATTCACACCTACACTCAATTTAGAGTTTCCAGTTCACCTGACCTGCATGTCTTTGGAGGAAGCCGGAGGAAACCCACGCAGACACGGGAAGAACACGCTAACTCCACACAGAAGGGACCCTGTCGGACTTGAACCCGGGACCTTCTTGCTGTGAGGCGACAGACCTAACCACTGAACCGTGCCGCCTCATAATTATGTGATTCACAATGCACATTTTACATTTAATTGCACATTAATAGCAATATCTTGCTTTTAAGTTCTTACTCTTTTTAAAATTCTATTTTATTTAGTATAGTGTATTTATAGTATATTTTTATTTAGTTTAGTATTTAGTATAGTAAATTCTATTTTATTTAGTATAGTAGTATAAATAGTACTATTTATAGTATAAAAAGTACTATTTATAAACTATAAATAGTATATAATAGTTTATAAACTATAGTTTATAAAGTACTATTTATAAACTATAAATAGCAGTTTATTTAGTAGTAAATAAACTACTGTAGTATAGGAGTTTATTTACTACTAGTTTATTTAGTTTATACTAAATAAACTACTTTATTTTGTATAAGCTTAACTTTTTTAGTTTATACTAAATAAACTACTATATTAAATAGTAGTTTATTTAGTATAGTATTGGTGTTCTGTCTTTTACCTACAGTACCTCATTGTGTTTTTTTTTTTATAATTGCTGCTGCAACACAGAAATTTCTCCTTGGGGATGACTAAAGTACTGCTCTACTCTCTCTACTCTCTTACGTATCTATTATTAAATGTACTTAAGTGTCAAAAGTATTATTTTGATAGTAAATGTACTTAAGTTTTGAAAGTAAAAGTAAAAATGGCCTTGTTGCCACTTGTATCGCACGACTACAAAATGAAACTGAATTGCGTTTGAGTTTCCAGTCAGTCTGACAAACACACTTAGCGTCACTTTTTGCAGTCAATTAAATATCAATTCAACAGTTATTACTTTAAATGGCAACACAGAACATCTAAAATACGACATGTTACTCATCTATGACTCATCATTTACCACAAAAATATATGAATGAATTTATCGTCTTGTTCATGCTGTCATCAGTGGAACAACATGAAAAATACTTGTGCACATCAAAACCTTCTTAGATAAAAACGATCTTACAGAGTCGTTCTCGTTACGGACAGAAGAGAGGCAGACAAATATCATTTCATATTAAAGTCCTGAAACGTGTCACAAAAAGCAGGAAAAACAATATTTACACCAAACACACTGTTGTGTGTTGTGTCCTGCCGTCACCACGAGTGGTGACTCCAAACACACACACACACACACACACTCTGCCGTNGTGTCCTGCCGTCACCACGAGTGGTGACTCCAAACACACACACACACACACACACTCTGCCGTGATTTGTGTGGAAGCCGCTGTAAACACGACTTCATTCTGCTCTTAAGCTACGATAAAAGAACGTATTCCCACACTGGAACCTCCCAGGAGAAAGCTGCTGACGTGATTCCTGTAAAACGACTTTTTCTTCGTTTCAGAAGCTGAGATTAGTTTGACTCTTATTACACTACATGGCCTTCTTAAGCTTAAAGGACCATTCCGGTGATTTACGCATTTAAAAACTGCCCCATTACATTTCTAATAACCGTTTTCCAAAACATAAAACCGTGTTTTAGTTTTCCTGTTATTTTGCCTTAATCTTTCAAAATCAAATGTGCAGGTGATGGGCGGCATGGCGGCTCAGTGGTTAGCGCTGTCGCCTCACAGCGAGAAGGTCCTGGGTTTGAGTCCGGTCGGGTCCTTTCTGTGTGGAGTTAGCGTGTTCTCCCCGTGTCTGCGTGGGTTTCCTCCAGCTTCCTCCAAAGACATGCAGGTCAGGTGAACTGGAAACTCTAAATTGAGCATGGATGTGAATAAGTTTGTCTGTCTCCATGTATCAGCCCTGTGATAGGCCGGTTACCTGTCCAGGTGAACCCCGCCTCTCGCCCAATGACCGTGACCCTGAACAGGACAAACTGTTAAAGAAAATGGATGTTCAGGTGATACTAACACCTTAAAATTCAGTGTTCCGCCTGCTAACATGTATGTCTGACTGTAGAAGACACGGCCATTTTAATTTTTCTGGAAAAGCCGTCTTCTCCTGGGACTATATTTCCTGGCGGAGACATATATTTTCTTCCATACAGCTCCATGTTGGATCTGTTTGACATAAACTTAAATTTTAAATTTAATTTAATTTAATTATTTAATAATTAATTTATTCAATTATTTAATTTAAACTTAATTTTTTTAAATTAAACATCGTGTTCGCTGTGATGGATTATCTCAGCTCATTTCAAGTCTCTACAAGTTTATTTTAACAGCAGCTAGAATGAACTGAAACCAATGGCAGTTTGGCAGGTAGGAAAAGAATTGTAATATTTACTGCTCCAGTAGTATGTTTTTGGAAATGTTGTCAGTAATGTAACGTGTATGCAGGTATTATATATTGGGCTCAAACATGCAAAACCGTTGGTATGCTCCTTTAAGGTCAGTTTTCATTTTTGTTGCAGTTGTAAGAAACTTTTTCTTGTTTCCTGTTGCAGCAACAACTGGAGATCTTTATTAATTTTTATCTTTTTAAAATCATCATCTGTCTGATGAGGTGCAGAGCAGCTGAATCTGACCCTTGTGTGTGTGTGTGTGTGTGTGTGTGTGTGTGTGTGTGTAACGCCATGTGTTTGTTTTGTTCCAGCGCTGCGTATGAACTCAGCAGATGAACTCAGATCAGCTGTTTGGCCTCTAGGGGGAAGCACTCTGACTCATCTGATTGGCTGGCAGCTGTGTGCCACCACGTGCGAGTGTGCAAGTGTGTGTGCGTGTGCATTTATCCACGCAACCTCTCACAATGTAGCCATCAATGCATTGGTGTTTGAAACGGCAAATCCCATCAAACCTGCAGCGAACACGTTGCCATGTAAAGCAGGAAGCTACGCTGAGAGGCTTTCCCACAGGAAACGCTGGACAACCAGACCTCTTTGATACTTTATTCATCACTTCTTTTTATAATTTATGCACTTTATATACTTGGTGGAGGCTAGAAGAAGGAGAGGAAAAGGGAGCGACACTTAATGAGCGGACGCCAGGATGCTGGAATAATATAGACAAGTGTGAGAACGTAATTCCTCTTTTCCCACAGAATAAAAAAAAAAAAAATTCAATTATTATGTGACAGTTCTGCAAACGTGGTGTGATATTGCCTTTGCTTCGTGATGACATAATGTCCCACGTTGTGTGGCATGGCTGCGAGGTTCAGGGATGAAGGTGGGGAGGAAGAAGAGCAGAGAAAATGAGGAGGAGGAGGAGTGATTGGTTAGACACGGGAGGCTCATGTCCTGTAGGAAGGGAAATAAAGACTTCCATTTTGAGAAATGGCTCTCTCTCTCTCTCTCTCTCTGTCGGTTGGGAGTTACATTCAGAATCCTAGTTTTTAGCTGCAAGGCTTTCTTTCTTTCTTTCTTTCTTTCTTTCTTTCTTTCTTTCTTTCTTTCTTTCTCTGCGTGGTTCGTCTCTGCTACTAGCTGTTGGCTAATGGAATCTGTAAGTTTTTTTTTTATTTTCCAAATAAAAGTAAGAGAATAATATCAGATTTATAAGCGTTTAAAATGATGACATGTAGCTGAAATGTTTATGAAGCCACATAAAGGATCATACCACTGTTTTTTACATTACTGCCAACAAAGTACATTACATTATTTTATTTTATTTATATATTTGCACATTAAAGAAAATGAAAAAAGCCAGCAAAAAGAATTAAAAAGTCACATAAAAAAACGAATGATTGAAAACAGCACAAAATGAGGCCCAAAAAAAAAAAAAAAAANAAAAAAAAAAAAAAAAGCTATCAAAGATTGAACCTTTGCTGTTTGACAGGAGGGATTTTGCCAAATATAAGTTATACTGATGATTCCTATTGGTTGTTATATTTAAAAAATCTATTACTTTAATAAATTTGACACTGTGAAAATGTAATTCCACATTTTCCACCTTCACGTGGAAAATGTGGTATAATTTTTTTACATATTTGCCTATTTGTGCTAAAATCACCTGATATTAAAGGACCATACCGGCCATTTTGCATGTTTGAGCCTAATATATTTAATTTTCATACATGTAAC